>JADDOH010010087.1:0-21824 GCA_016648135.1 Agrypnia vestita | reverse complement strand
AGACGATAATTAAAAGCGAATAATTTGTTAGTAAAGTATTGGAATTTAACAGTCGTTATATTCAGATTATTTTTCAACATAACATTTTCTAAAAGTAAAGATGTCAGACTTTCGCTTGAACCATTTATGAATGAGGAGCGGAGACCCATGCATGTATTGTGTTTCGTGGAAACATCGTTAAATATTTTTATTAACTTATCGTGAGTTTCTTTGATAATGTCCTCTATAGCTACTTTTCCTACCGTGTTCTCAGAGCACGGATTATCTTCCTGCTTTGTGAGCCTTATTAGTTTTCCACCCTGGGGTGTTCTGATACCGATTAATAATTTCCCTGAGTCTCCCTCGACTGCTAAGGCAGTGATACTATCTCCAGCTGCGTTTACCTTCTCTGCTTGAACATTGTCATTAGCCACATCAATAGTTTTCGTGTTTATTACAAAAAGATTGCCAGCTCTTTTGTCCAATTCTGGTTGCGTGCTAAATGACAGGATCAGTAATTGATTGGATTCCTTGTCGAAAGCCAATTGGTTGACGCTGTACTCCCCAGTTGTCAATATTTCAATCTCCTTTTTTGTTTTGCTCTCCGCCATGTAGGTCGTACCCTCGGCCGTATAGTATATGTTGTCTCTCTTGTCAACAAATTCATTCAGAGGAGAAAAAAATCTTCCCGCAGTCATGGGTTTTAATGTATCATTGTGAATAATAAATGTTTGGGATCCGATTGCTGCCAAAATATTGTCATTTACATATCCAATTCGCTTGGGAGGTTCATCCAATTCAATAACCATGTTACAGGCGTAATAGTGTGGAGAGATTTTGATCACACTGTCTTCGCACCGCCCGCTGTCAGTCTCCATGAAACAATTTGTTTTCCATCCTCTGTCTGTTGACAGTGGGCCAACAAAAATACAGAAATAAGTCAGGAAGACGAATACTGTTGAATTTTTGGAGACCATCGTAGATGATTAAGATTCTGGAACAAACAATTTCGTAATTTATTTAACCTCATGTATGTAACCAGTTTAGAGATAACAGAACACTAATTTCGAATTGGAAACATTTTTTACGCTTTGGGTGAAATGTCGACCGTTACGGAGATAAGCGACATTAAAGTTTGCATTTTTTTTTACAATATTTCTAGTGTAGTCCCCCTAATGTTAGTTTTTTTCTCTGAATAAAGTACAATTATTTTTTATTGCGGAAAAGAGTATTTTCTTGTATTGGTACAAAAAAGTCAAAATGCATTTTTGGTAGATTTATAAATTTATGTAGGGAGTGTCGTTTTTACATGTGTGGCACTTGAAATAATATTTAAGGAAATAATAAATATAATTTTTGTCATAAGAATTACGGACTGTTATCACACAATTACATACATATGAAAGGTTAAAAATAAATTACATTTTATTTTATTTTACTTATTTCTTTGGAAATATTAATAGATATAAGAAAATGATATGTATAAATATATGAGAGTGTAAATAGATAGTAATGAACATATCGTCATGATTGTAGAATCAATGACGGATGTGCAAAAAATTCCATATCGACTTTTTTGGGTCGTTAAAAAGTGAAAAAAGGAAGCCATCTAATGGTATATAAAAAGTGTATTTTTTTCTTATTAATTTAACCATCGTTATATGAAGTCGGTACCACGACGGTTCTGATTTGCGATCGTAGAACAATGCAGCATGTGTAAAAACGTCGTTGCACTGCACTGACTATATTTGAGGTTTGAAAGGTATCAACTTTAAATAACTAACCCAAGTAAAGGAAGATCTTCTTTAGTTATCGAGCTATGACATAAAGTGTCTTTATGTAAATAAAACTTCAAACTGCTCTCCTGCAAACTTCAGAAAAATCACATGTGTCGTTATTCTACGATTATGACGATGTTTACTTATATCCTTACATATCTCACATAGAAATAAATAAAATACATATATAAAATAACACTAAATTTGTAATATTATGGGATGCATATGCAGAGGTCAGCGGTTCGAGACCAGCAACTTAGTCCTATTTTCATTTTATTGCTTGCCCAACGTAATTGGCAACTTGGCGTGCGGCGAATTTTGAACTAAAACCCGCCCCGCCCGCACCCGGCGGTAACCCCTCGCCCTGTCATTCAGTTCATTCTCGTCTTTGAGCGCGAGCTGTGTCACCTTGATTACCAATATACACTGAATTATTATGTCCAAAACATCCAAAACAGTCCGGGATGGTGCAAGAACAATTGTCAATGATGTATTAAAGTTTTGCGAAGCTGAAAAAGCGAATAATGGACCGATATTACCGTCAGACAGTTTGACAGATAGAATACTGATATAATGAAAGATACTGCATGGTTTCTTTAGTGCTGCCCGACCTAATTTCTATATTTAATACGACACCGGACATTCCGTACATAATGTATTGTGTAATAAATTTACACCCTGACAACTTCTGTTACGCGACAGCGACGCCCTCCCTTGCATGCCAAGTTATAGTGGTACGTCTATAGCACTAGCGTTTAAGCTTAAAAATAGTAAGAATATTGACGTGACACGTTTTCCATCTTGGCATCTTTATTTAAAAAAAAGTCTGCTTCGAAAAAGAAGACATCGCCTGAAACCTGAAACATCAGCTAGAAATGTTATATACACATGGCGGAAAATGCAATGAATTCCTGAGAACATTTCAAAATTTCGATTCACATTCAAGTTCGGATTTCCAATTCACATCTTACAAGTTTTTGAATGAGAGCACGTAAGTATGTAAACTCATCAACCTGTTCGCAAGGAATCTCATACAAGGAAACTTTTTACTCTAAGACTTTCACGCGAAGCAATAAATAAATTATAATTTAAAGTTTTCTCGAATAGTCAACTTACTGTTACAATGATGTGAAACCATTCACTGCCGATGACCAAGTGCTGGGAGGAGGATGCGAGGGAAAATTGTAAATGTCAAGCAACTTGTTAATTAATGCAAATCAAATCTTCTTTTACTTATCAAATGTTCTTTGGATACATTCGGAATTTATACTTAACCCTTAACCACCTACCATACGTTTCACAGACCCCGTCGAATTGATAATCGTGAATATTTTTGCGCCCAAGTTTCGTACTAACTTGTTAGTTCCTGTACCTTTTCCCCACGCCCCTAAGTGTCGCCCAAGCGCTCGTACGTGCGTGCGTTTGCTTCAGGTGAGTAAAAAACTATCGCAGGGGGTCTGAGAGACCTATGGTAGGTGGTTATGTAATTTTTTTTAATCGTGTTTTTTTATGGTTTTCGTTTAAAATGGCTCTTAGTGATAATAATATCGAGTGGTGTTTAGAACGAGATCTGTCAAGATCATGTTGGGCTAGATCATGTATTGGAAGAAAGTTGTGCATCTGATTCTGAATACGAAGAGCCAACTGTACTAGGTGATAAAGAAAATTCTCCTCATTCCATCATTTGTCTTCAATTTTACGTGGAAACGAAGAGTTTTCATCTGAAGATGATGATCTGAAATTCGATGGAGACCGTGGAAGAAGAATTATTTTGAAAGGAATTACTTTCGTTGGTCATCTGCCCCACCGTTTTTACGATTGAAAACATTGCTGCATAATATAGTGCAGGGAAGAGAAGATAAAAAACCAGCATATCAGAGTGAGCTTAATTCTTTGTCTTGTTCACTGTTTATTTAACAGCATTTTTTTAATGACGAGTGCAATGTGAAATTGCAACGTGTGAAATTGCAATAGTGTGAGATTCAACGTATCCTCCACAGAAACGTGACCACTTCATCAGCAGTTCCATGTAGCAGCAGTGCTGAAGAAAGGTTGGCGGTTCGTAAAAACTGTTCAACTTGCAAATACACAAAGAAACGCAATACACAATACATGTGATTCAAATGTAAAGCACCAATTTGCCTTGAATGCTAAAACAAGCTGTGTTTTCGCTGACGTGAAAAACTATAAATTTATAGCCTGCAATTTTATTTTATGGAGAATTTTTATTTTTTTCTACGTTTGTTAATTATTCAACATTAAAAACAAAGTAGTTAGAAGTTCCTATTCTACATGATAATTTTTGTGGATATCATTTTCCAAATATATTAGTTTGTAAGCCTGAAATAAAAGGTATTGACAATTATTTATGATTAAAAGAAAAAAAATGCTGATTTTCATATGCATTTTTCTTCTAATTAAGAGTTTAATATGTTCCTCAATAGAATTTTAATTAAAAACAAAATCATTCTTTATTAAATTTTTCCATTGTGAATTATTTTATTCGGGAGTCCCACAGACGTATGACAGGTGATTGGGTAACAAAAATATGTGGTAGGTGGTTAAGGGTTAATTGTTCTTCAGCTATCTATTTTTAACAGAGAGACCGGCAAGGAAAATGATGAGACACTTATCGCCAACATCATTTTCACGTTTCTATCCACAGGTGTATGAAGGTCTCAAGGTCCAATTGTCTTCCACTTTTCTCCGGCCTTTGTTTATTCGCTTTTGTGTATTTAAATAGAATTTGATGATTTTGTTAGTCCAGCGGGCTTTACTTCATTTTCGTGTTTGATGTAAAGCATTCTGATGATGTATAAAAAATATATGTAGGGGAGAGGGGGGTACGGTGGACCGTCATCCACATTGGATCAACGTCTATTTCCCTTTGTTTATTGGCTACACACACTTCGCTCAATGATGACGTTTTAGTAGTAACCCTTTCCGCCCGCCAGTGCTCACGACACTCTCGCTGCGAGTAAACGTGTTACTGTCGTGCCACTGCCCGTGACTACCAAATCTATTTTTTTTATTGGTATAAATTGAACATTATACATAAAAAATAATTTGATGTTGTGGTAATATTATTAAATCCCCTAAATAATTGTTTCATTGGCGAAATAAAAAGGTGTGCTTTTCTTAGGTAAGTAAGATAAGTTAGGTTAATTGTAGAAATATGTTGCGTATTCAAATATGGAATGTCAGGGAAGAGTGGACCATTTTCTTGTGGGGCACAGTGAACTGCGATCCTTATCAAAAAGTAGAAGATTATTTTAGATTTTTTCCAATTTCTTTATTGGTGAATTTTTCAGATTTCAAGACTGTTTAAATTACAGACTAATAAATGTTATTCAAAGACTATTTAAATTGTAATAATATTGATTATCTAAATAAATCTTTTATTTTATATTTACGTTGGATCGAATTACTGTAACTCAACAGAAAAGTATGGCAATTATGTATATGTATTGATTCAGTGTGTCCCACTGCGATCCACAGTACCCCACAATGGGGTTCAGTGGATCATTTTGCTAAAAATGAAATTAGTTTCAATAACCAACATCCCATTCTATACAGCGGGCTACAAAAAGTTATAGTTAAATGTTAATTTTCTGAGTTAAGTGGCTTATAAAAAAAAGTCCAGTGATCCAGTGTACCTCCCTCTCCCCTACCTATATGTTAATTCAACAAACAGGTTATATGTAACACTGTCATTTCTGTCTGGCTTTATTCATTCAGTGTAAATTGTTGATTACCTTGGACTTGTTGGACTTTACTAATAAACAGTGCACCTTCAATATTTGTCCATATTGATATTCATCATTTTTGATATTCATCTTGTTTATTTGTTTTATCCCACCTGCCATGTAAGTCGATCAGTCTTGGGCGATGATTCAAAGAGCGATAAACTCTTGTTTACTAGTGTGAGCTGTCAGGACATCAATCACCAGAATGGACATTACCTGATGACATAACGACTTCTCTTCCAAACAATAGCCTAACCTCTATTAAAACATATTGGATATAGATCGAATTATTTTACTGTGATTGCATTTCACTGTAAGCGAACTCCCTCTCTAAACAGAAAAGTTCCGCTTTCTTAGAGAGGTAGCGTGAAAATAATTTTATCGTTACAACTATTAAAATGTTAAATCTAATTCCAATATCACATTGTATGTTATACACAAAAAAAACTCAGAAAAAACAACAATAATTGTTTTTTCACCAAAAAAGTAAAATTCTGCATCAAATTTTATATATGTACGATTTTATGCAGACCTACAGTATATACACAGTATTAACCGTTTAAGTGCTGAGAAGCGCCATCGCGCTTCTTCTGCATCCTCTCTAAAATTGCGTGAAGCGTGACGGCGCTGCTCACATCACTGTGTCTTTGCGCGTGAGTTAGATGGGTAAAAAATATAAACTTGGCAGGTGTCCGCAAATGATTTTTTCCTATTGTACCAATAGAAATTAAAGAGAATGGCTCAGCACTAAAACGGTTAAGACGAGTAAATCTCTGTAATAACAATAAAGCACGTTGGTTGTGGTTAATATGTTTTTAATCTTCTGAGTGAATTTTTTTTGTTAAAGAATAGATAGGCAAAATTCAGGGCTGGGAAATGACTAAACCATTTCTATTGAATTCCTATGGTAGAAACTGGTATCATATTCATCCTTCCCTTGGGAACGGATTAATGACTAATATAATACGAAACTTGAAGCTCAGACAGAGATTGATCAAATGCTGTGTATGGTCAGTTCTACTTTACGGTGTTGAAGCATGGACGCTGAAGGTGAGTACTCTAAATCGCCTAGAGGCGTTCGAAATGTGGATACATCGTTAAATGTTAAGGATATCTTGGACTGACATGACTAGTAATGTTGAAGTTTTACGTAGAGCAAATACAAACAGACAGTTACTCAACATAGTAAATCTCCGTAAAATTTCATATTTTGGTCATATAATGAGAGGCGAAAAATACTCCATCCTTCAGCTCGTCATGAAGGGGAAGATTGAGGGTCGCAGAGGGATCGGAAGGAGGCGGCATTCCTGGCTTCGAAACATACGAGAGTGGACCGGGATAAGAAGCGTGGAAGAGCTGTTCCGCACTGCCCTGGACAGGGAAACTTTCTCCCAGATGATCGCCGATGTCAGAGGGACCCAACAGGGCACATGAAGAAGAAGAATATGAATAATATGAAGTTATGATACCATGTCAATATCAGCTTAATTTGTTCAATCTTTCTCATAAATGGAGTCCCTGCACACATTCAGCCTACTTTACTTCCATACATCAGTGTTGGTATCAGAAATCTATTTTGTATCGCCAGTCTTGCATAGGTTAACAATAGTCTTGCGTGTAATAGTTCGCGACCTGGAGCGCTTGGTTTAGTTCACAGCTCCATAGTGAACTAGGTTGATCTTTTAGTTCGTCAGCAACCGTCACCGGTCTCGAACCAGAGATCATTTGCTCGTTTTGCTATTGCTCCCCACAAGGCGCACGCGTTCTTTTGTTTCTTAAACTTGTATTTTTTTTATTTATTACTTCAATATACAATAAATGCATTCTTTGTTTTAGTGAATAAAAATACTTTTAATAAATAATCTAATTTTTATTAAGTTTTGAAAAAAATCAACAAAAAATACTTCTGCTAAATGTACAGGTTAAGTACCACATGGCACAAACAAAATAAAAATAATCAACTAATATATGTTTATAAATTTTTATAAATAACTGACGCTGTGATTAGCTCGGGCGACGCCGCGCCCTCCCTCATTCTTGCTAATACAAGTCGGTCTTATAACGAACTAGAAACAAACTAAGGAGCGGGGATCTGGGAACTAGTTAGCGTAGTTCATCTGTGGGAGCGCATGTTCGTTTGCGAACTACACAACACTAGTTGACAAGATTCCATTAGAAATTATTGAAGGGGTGATTTAGCTAAATTCGTTTTAATTATATTTCCAAAGTTTTATATTATTTGTAAGTCCAAAACATAAATAAGACATTGTTACAACATTTTTTTACACAGGTTTGGTAGGAACCACGAGACGAACTTTGCAGTCTGTACAAGGAGTCCAGACTCTTAATACATGCTCCGACTGAGATGAACAGGATTTGATGAAAATTCACAAATTCTAAAAAGGCTACTCGATTGAAATCCAGGGAGACAAGACTGGCTGGAGGACCTGCTCCGACAGGGAAAGGAAAAAGTTGGTATTGGTGAATAATTGAAGACCCCATGGCAAGAAGTTGTTAACTAACATTCAAGTCATTTCGCCTTTGAAAAATACGTTTTATTGCTAATTCAAGATTAATTTTTATTGATTTATGTTACTAAAATATCAAAAAAGTATTTACAAAGTAAAAAACACGCAAATGTATGTTTGTGCATAAAAATGCACAAAAAAATAAAAATATACTAATTTTCTCTAAAAAAATGTAGTTAACAACCATTTTTTCACCTCTGGAACCCATTTTTAATAGAATAACACCTTTTTAAAATTGGTAAAACACGAACATCCAACAACCCTTCAAATGCCATCCATTTTTACCATCCATTGTCCAAAATTACAAAATAACTGGCATGTTAATTAATAATACAAAACATGGTATGTACCATTTAAAATTATTGAAAAATAATATATAAGTACCTACATATTATAATAGTCTTCAAATAAAAACAAATATATGCCAGAGTAAAATTTATATTAACTATAAATATTCCAATCAAATTAAAAGGCGGGTTAATTTCAAAATGATGGCATGAACATGTTATTATTGAAGATAACATGTTCTTACCATTAGTAACTGATTTGATTTTTATGAAAAGGTGTAGTTAATATGTTCGTCCCTATGATTTGAACATGTTCTAATTATTTTTAAGTTCTGAACTTATTTCCAATGGAAAGAGCGTACTAAGCATTGTTTAGTTTAGAGGACTTATTAACTCATTTTTGACAAAAATTTTAGTTAATAATTTTTTGCCATGGTGTCTTCAATTGTATAAGGGCAGACCCAGTATGTATATGTAATGGATTAAGGTAACTTGATTCCGCCTGTAGTAGGTACCTATGGTAAAGAAGAATAAGAGCATATTGTTTGATCAATTGTAAAAGTATCAATTATATAAAAAACACAGATTTTTGTCTGAATGGTGGACAATGCAAAAATCTATTCTTTTTTCTTAACAACATATTACTATTAAAACTGATTAAACAATTAGACCTAAAAAGTCTCACACATATTCAAAAATCAAAATTCAATATAACAGTAATATTATTTTAACAATATTTTTATATGAAAGTATGTTCAAAGAACACAGTTACTGGATTTGGTCCCCAGAAGGATGATTAATTAATTAAGGATAAATTATACAAGTCTCACAGAGACAAAGCTATTTATGTATGAGAAAAGTGGATGGAAACTAGGGATGGGCGTTGAATGGACGGACTAGTTGAAATCAACCGTTGACGTTGCATCGACGCGTCAACCGTTTACGTTTATCGCATGGACTAGTTGAATTCGTAGACGGTGGACAGCGGACGCCGTGGTCGGTGGACGATTCGAGATTAACGCAATGCAAAGCAACGAGCGAGAGTCTCCGTTTATTTCTCTCTCATCTCTCGCTGTCGTCTTGTAGATGCCATAGACGTCATAGACGGCTCGACAGGTAATTTCATTTCAACTCTAAAGTACACTACCATAGAGTGCAGATCTGTGTACACGAACGATGACTAGAGATTTGAAATTTGAATACATGCGTAGGGCGAGATAGGCTTAGGCCCGGTTGTTTCAAGTTCGATCAAAGTAAGCGTTCTTTTAAAGCATAGATTTTTACGTTCTCCACCAATCAGACGATCCGTTTTCGTAAAAATCTATGCTTTGATCGACCGCTTACTTTGATCCAACTTGAAACAACCGGCCCTTTAATAAGCTATTATCTATTATTTTTTACTTGATTTTTTGTGATGTCACGTGCGACGATTCGGTGAATTCCTAATTTTACGCTGTATAAAATAAAACAATTCTGTTTAATTTATTTATTTTTTATTGAACTATTATTAATTAACAGGCCGGCTAGATATTTTTCTAAAATCAATATTTTATTCGATCTATCTCGACTTCTTATATTTACCTGAAAAGGGATTCTAAAATTTAATTATTGTGTTATTTCCTTACTTTTCAACTTTAGCATATAAATGATAAACAAACTTGTAGGGAATAAAATTTTCTATACCTAACTATGGTCCTTATTCAGGAGTTCAACATTAATATTATATATGTAATATAATCTTGAATTTAGGTATAATTAATTTTTATTAAAAATTCCCTATTTTCAACTTTATAGATAAAAAAATAAATCTATTATAATTTTGTTTACACCACTTTTATTGGTTTTTTACATGTTTCGGGAACAATGTTCCTTTTCTCAGATTGAGCATTAAACTAAAGTTGACAAATAATACAGATATATTTATTTATTAATAATGTCACCACAAAGTGAAAGCCTGACTTTGAAAGATGTATTCTTCAATAAATTTCTATATAACATCTCAAAAGTATTTTTAAATTATGTATTTATTTATAAATTTATAGATAATAAATAAATGTAAAGTATTTTTTACCGCACCTCATAACTGGTGCCTTTATTACGCAAAATCATTGTTTCCTTCCATTTTATTTACTCACATTTTAATGCTTATACCCAATACTTTCACTGCTTATATATGTAGTTTATATTTATATTTTACTGCTAACACCTGATATTGCTGTGTATACCTACTTCTTTCTTTGTTATATATAGAAAGAAGTATATAAAACAATATGTAAAAGCCTATAATGTGCGTAAACAAATAAATAATAAAATATTTCTTTTTACATATAAGCACAAGTAGCGGTTTTACTTTCCCCGAAACTATATTCCTTCGAACTTCTTTAAATTTTAAAAATTAACGTCATAAAAATAGCCAACGGTTGAGCCGTCGAGAAGTGTCGCGTTGAACCGTAGACAGTTGACCATCGTCCCGATGTTTAGATAGAACGTCCGCGACATCCGCGTAACGAAGTTGACGCGTCAACTAGTTGACGAATTCAACTAGTTGATCGTCTCGTCGACGGATGGACATGGACGGTCTCGTTTCGTCGACGGTAAATACGTCGAGGACCCATCCCTAATGGAAACCTCTTTTACGATGGCTCAGGGCTTATAACCTATATGAGCTGGTTTAAGTGATCACTCTAATCCGCTTTTCTCATATATATTTCTCATATATTCTGTGTTCTTAGAAAATACTTTTGATTGATTTTCAGGCGTGTTCTAGTAGATATGTAATACATAATTTGAAAGGATGTCATATATACGTCAAAGAATATTGCTAAAAAACTCATTACCAGTTGCAAAATCTATGTAAACTAACTTATTAATGAGAAAAATAACGACAGGTGTCCCTAGCAGAGAGACCAGTGCAATATTTGAAATGTTCTTGATACGAAACATACAGGTATATAGAACATTCAAAAGTTTGATAATGTGTGGATGTTCTTACGATGGAATTGGTGAACGTTTCATTATGTACAGTGATCACTTAAGTCAGTTCATACAGGTTGTAAGCCTTAAGCTGTCGTATAAGAGACTTATATGATTTATGTATCCTTAGTTAAGTAATATTATTAATTGACATGGCAGTTACTTTGTGGTGCAATGTGATACACCAAACCTTTAATTGATTATATCTGATAATATTATCTCTATAGGTATATGTGTAAAATAATTACAACAGATTAACATAACCTAATATTAAACAAATAATAATTGACATGAATATAAACATGAATTGTATTTTATTATTTGCAATGGAGTTAAACAAACTATGTAGGTAAGTATATGGTAAAAAAAATTCTTAATTTTACAAATAATGCCTCATTTTATCTATTGAAGCATTATTCTCAGGCATTATGACTATGGATTATAATCCCGGGATCTCTAATCCCGGAATTATAATTCCTAGAATTATCAATTATGCTGACACGCTGTGTGTCAGTCCGGCCGCACTGCTTGATTTGTACATAAGCATGAGTGAAATAAAGCGCATCTCGAGTCGAAACGTCATTAGTCGGTCGATAAATTAGTTAGCTAAATTATTATATGATTGTAATGCAATGTTTCTTATATTATTTAATTATGGCATGGATTAAGGTTAAATTTACATCAGTTGAATGGCAATTTGAGGTCCCTTCTTGAGAACATTATAAATGCTTGGTAACCACTCCTAGCACAAAGACCGAAAGAGGATTTTTTGCCGTGTTTTATATAGTTCGTTAACTGAGAAGCCATCCCGGTGATTTGAGTCTCTAACCTTCTCAGACTGAGGACATGTTTCCAAAATTTTTAAAAAGAAGACAATGAAATCTTATTCATTTTTCTGTTGGTTTTTTTAATGCTAAATGTGCCATATTGATGATCTTTACGTAATCTGTCGAATTTGCAAACATTTGATTTTCATATAATATTTTGAAATTTTCGTGATTAACTTTGTGGAAGTTCATTGTAAATAACTATAAAGAGAACACAACGTTGTTTACTTCACACAATGACAGTTTAATTAAATAAATTAATTAAAACGTTTTCGATGCTTGCTGCATCATCTTCAGTAATATACTAACTAAAGACTAGAAGACATTTTATCTACTACATAGGGGCGGGAGTTGTCGGGAGCGGGGGAGGGGCAGTATGGTGAAAGTGGTTGCTAGGAGGGGCTAGAATGGTACTGGTCATTGTGTGAAGTAAACAACGTTGTGTTCTATTCATAGTTATTTGATTTTCGTTTTACTACTCTAAACAATCCAATTTACTTTATATTTTCAAATAATGTAAAAAAATTATTTAAAAACAACAAAAAAATATAAAGGAAAAGTAAACTTTTTTAACATCATCTGAAAATTTAGCGTAAATTGGATGGTTTAAGATTGAAAAACAAAAATCAAAATTATCAGATTCGACAGTGTATGTAGGGACCGTATATATGTTTGATTAAGAATTTAAGTCTGATTTGAACAAAATTTAGTTCCTATTCTTGATAAATGAGAAATTTTTTGCCTTGATTTTGATATATTTTTGTTTGTTAATAATCTCTATATTGTTTTAATTTACACTTAAATAATTTACTTTTAATAATTATATATTGTTCAAAAATATGAAGGTTATATAAAGTACGTACTTTGTAAGAATATAACTTCGTCATAGATCACATCTAACTATATATTCTGTTTCAAATAGATAATTTTAGAAAATTTCTGACTAAATTGTTTATTTTGTGTACACTAAAAATTAACTTTATTCACATTATAAATCAGAACTGCAAAAAATGTATCACACTAATTTTTGAATAATAAAAGCAAAATATTTTTTTAAAAGTCAGTTGTCATTTGTAAAAAGATTTAAAAGAATAAAAAAAAACAGAGCATATATTATGAATTTCTTCGGTGATTTTTACAGATCATGAAACTGGTAGAATTGTATCATTAAATAAGCCTTCCACATAGAGAGACAACGCCTCAAGTTGCATCGTTAGCTTTTGATTAGTTCTTTCCATCTCTTCTGTTTTATTAACTAACTTGTTGAATACGGCTAATGGCACACAGTCTGGAAACATTATCTCCGCCTTCGCGTCTGATCCTCCCTTAGGTAACATTGTATTTTGTACCGTTATTTCAGGCCACTGGAAAGGGACAGATGTTGTCATTATAGCTGCTAAATTATCCTTTGTGTCTTCTGTTGTACTATCATCTATATACAGACTCTCTTGAGTGATTATTTCTGTACTTCTCTTATAACCTGCATTCTCTTTTCTGTTTTCCACTGTGCTGCTATCATAACTTGTTTCTAAATTATCAAAGCCCACTATGCTGCCACCGTGACCTGCACTGTCCCACTTGCCTCCTGCAAGCCTGTTACCCACACTCCCCTTGACGATTCCTGGTGCTCCACTTACACTTCCTGCTCCATTACTTGCATAACCTCTACTTCCCTGTGTACCCCCAAAGCCCTCAGAACCTACACGTCCCCACGTACCAACCGATGCACCACTCGCATAACTTGATCCTCCCGCACTACCACGATAACCTGTGCCACTAGTTGAATGGCCCCCATAACCTTCTCCTCCCCAAGGACCAAACGGTGTACCGTCCCAATAATTTGTGTCTCTCCTAGGACTCAATGGTGAAATGCCCCAATAATGTATACCTCCCCATATGTTTGGCTGCAGTGCATCACCTCCAAATCCCGAGCTTGCTCTGATGCCGAAAACACCTCCATAACCTCCATGTCCCGCTGTGCTGCCATATGAATTACCACCATAACCTCCATGTCCCCCTGTACTACTATATAAATTGCCCCCTGTATTTCCAAATGAACCACCTGTAGAAGTGATTGCCGATGGTACCTGGCTCCCAGAACCTGCGGTTTGCGCTGAATATCCTCCTGATGCACTCATTTGTACAGATTCAATATTCTTATGGTAAGCCATCAGTCTTGCATTAAACGAGTTTAATCTGGCAGTTGCCACTAAGAGATCCCTCTTTAATTTATTATTTTCCAATTCTAAAGCTTTACTACTTTCATTTGCTTTACTTTTAGGAAGGGGGTTTCTGGGTTTTGTGGAAATGTCTTCGAAATACTGTATTAATTTATCTTGGGTTTCTTTTACAATGCCCACAAGAGCGGTTTTATCAAAAGCGCTCTGAAAACAAGGATTACTTTTATGCTTCGTGAGTCTTACGAGCTTACCTCCCTGAGATGTTTTCATCCCGAGCAGTAATTTTTCTATGTCATCTTCGGCTGCCATGGCAGTTATTCGGTTTCCAGCACTATCTAACTTCTCCGCCTGAACACTGTCATTCTCCAAATTAATACTTCCTGTATTTATTGTATAAAGACTTCCGGCTCTTTCATTTGTTTCGGGTTGCACGCTGAATGACAAGATCAGTAACTGGTTGGATTCTTTGTCGAAACCCAGTTGGTTGACACTGTACTCTCCAGTTGTTAGTATTTCAATTTCCTTTTTAGTTTCGCTCTCCGCCATGTAGGTAGTGCCATCGGCTGTGTAGAATGTGTTGTGTTTCTTGTCAAAAAATTTGTCATGATGAGGAATATATATTTTCACATTCATAGGTTCTAATGTTTCATTATGAATGACAAATGTTTGGGATTGAATTGTAGCCAAAATACTGCCATTTACATATCCGACTCGCTTGGGGGGTACTTCAAGTTCAATCACCAAATCACACTGGTAATAGAAGGAAGAGATCTTGATCCAACTTTCTTCGCATCTACCACTTTCAGTTTCCCTGAAGCAATTTGTCTTCCATACTCTGTTTGTTGACGACTGGCTGATGACAGCGTGGATGCAGATCAGGAAGAAAGGTATAGTTGAATAGTATGATGGCTTTACGAAGATCATCATGGATTCTTAAGGATCTGAAACACGAGTTTTTGGTGTGTTGTAAATATGCTTGGATATAAAAATATAATGGCTATTAACATATTTTAAAATTTAAAGTCTTCAAAGGAATTTTATACACACTCTTAATTTAAAACTGAAATTTAAAGAATGCAGTGGTCAAATAAGGTGTTTGCTAAAAAAATTTACAGTTCCAGAATGATTTTTATCACATTGATTGAAATGCTTTTAATAAACTTTCACGGGACGTGACTTTGGGAGGAAAATGAAAACACTAGAAATTAATTTATTATAGTTTAATTTATTACCAAAGGAAGTCCTGGACACAAGTTAAATTTTAGTACTTTTCTTAATTTTGTAGTCGCTAAATGTCTTCCTAATATTTCACACTTATTATTAAACTGTTTCTTAATTCGCACTGATTAACGCTATTTCTAGTCCTTAGATCGCTTCTGATAAACTCTGTTCAATGTTCACTCGTAGAAACATTTTGCCCCGGTTTTTTCTTTCGTCTTTTCTTATTCACTTGCACTGGTTTCACTTACTAATATTGTGTGTTGTAATATCTCGAAGCACTGATCTCACTGGTTCGCTCGGTAGTAGCATGGAGATGTCGCCTGGTTAACTTCTCAAACTGAATTGCTTGAGCCCGTGTCGCGTGACTCCTTATATACCAAAATTTCCCTCGAACGATTCATTCTAGAGCTAATGAGAAACATGCCAAATGTTCTAGGCTCCTCTCCATAGTCTATTACTATCAGATCGCATGTCGCAGAACACTACAGAGAGACAACGCGGTTACGGTTGGGTGATCCAGATCGCGTGCGTAACAGTCTGCCATCACGGTTGACTGTGCACCATCACGTGCCGCCAATGTTTATTTTCAGCATTCTAATAGGTACATAGCCTCGCTACAATACTAACCTCGGCTTGTATTATCTAACTATACCTACATATATGTTTTACTTGGATGTGTCTCTGCAGATAAGATCCAACCCATGCAAGTACAATTCTGAGATGATTTAGTTTTCGGGCATTTAAGATTCATAAAACAAAGATTTATAAAATATGTGAGGTTTATTTTAATAACATTCCACGATATAAATCATGGTATAAAGCGCGGTCACAGGATAATTCTTAACCCTCTGCTAGTCGCATCTAAAGTGAAGCAGTGCATGAAGCTCAGTGCAAGAATCTCACAAAGCATCTGACGAATATCCACGTAAATTTAAATAAATAATAACAGATCATTATTTTGTTAATTTTTATTGAATAAGTGTCATTCCTTGTCGATGCAATTTAGGAACATACGCCCCTTATACATATATGAGAGATGCATTGCGACAAGTAGATGATTAATTTATTTGCAAAATAATAATACATGTAATACTGCAATATTGCCTATTTAAATTAATCCCCTTATGCATGTGTACGAACATAACATACGCACCTGCTACTGGCAAAATATCGTCAACCCTTATACCGTACCAGGTAAATAACAATCATAAAAGTACCCAGGATATATTTAGAGAGTAGAAACGACCTTCACAAATGTTTTCTAACCAGTTTTTATCAAGAGTGCTTGTCCTTTATCCCATAATTTTATGACAATGCAATGTTTGAAATATTTTGTGTAAAATTGACTGAATTATTTTGTTTCTTCAATAAATGCAAAATCACTTTGTGGTGCCATTTTAAAATTATTAAAATTAAAAACAAGTAACTTTGTTTTAACCACTGATTTTATTTTAACAAACACTCGACATGTTTCGGGAACCAACGGTCTCTTCTTCAAGAGGATACAAGGTATACTGAAGAATCATAACAAGTATAGATCTTAATTTAGAAGAATCATAACAAGTATAGATCTTAATCTTAATTTAAGATCTATACTTGTTATGATTCTTCAGTATACCTTGTATTCTCTTGAAGAAGGGACCGTTGGTTCCCGAAACATGTCGAGTGTTTGTTAAAATAAAATCAGTGGTTAAAACAAAGTTACTTGTTTTGAATTATTTTGTCCTATTTATAAATATTTGTTTATTTAGTGTCTGAAAGGCATATGTTTTAGTAATATTTTGAATCTTTAGATGTGCTTTCATTAGGTATTGTGTGGTTAAATTATTTTATTGAGTTCAGGTCAGATATTTTCGGAACTATGTACTTTTGTGAATCACTTTTTTTAGAAAACCATTTTGATCACCCCTGATAATGCAAATTATTATTTATAAGATTTCTGAATACATTAAATTTTTACATGCTTTTGTAAAATATGCTCCAGTGAAAATTCCATTTAAAAAATTGTTAAGAAAACTTACATATTTTAGATAAGTATATAGGTACATATAAAAAATATGTTCCTCTCATTAAATTCAATGTTCTTGTGATGATTAAAATATGTATTTCCCAGTGTGGTGTGAAACATAGTAGTATCAATTTACAATTTGAATAATAAAATTAAACTTAATTTAGAGTACATATCTTTTATATCTGGGGAAGAGAGTAGTGTGAAGGGAAGAGGGGAGATGGCGCCTGTGTTTTCCACAAGGTCCTAAATAATGAGTGTGCAAAATTTGGGTGAAATTGTCAAACAGTGTAGATTTATAAAGAGTACACATATAGTTGGTACAGTACGGCCACTCTATGATGGAACTTTTGACGTTTAGACTTACATGAAGTTTCGTAATTAATGACAGCTAAACATTGGAGGACAAATGCTATACTTTATTGCGCGAACGCCAGAGTAGTGATGTCCATCAACATTAAATATGGAATGAACGAAATGATTCAAAATGTTATAGGATATTGATTGCCTGTATAATATGCGTAGAATACGCAGAATAAGTATCCAAAAAAACACAACAATTTTGAGTAAGCTAGGTTTTGCGTACAGGCAGTGTAATAAACGCTAAAAAAAAAAAAAGATATTAATGGAAAGGAACGATATCGTGATGACAAGGTGTACTTTTTTACGAAATGTGAACCAAATAGAAGATTGTCAAAATGTGGTGTTTTTGGATGAGACGTGGCTTAATGCCAACCATACAGTTAGCCGTTCTTGGACCGATGACACGGCAGCATCTACGTCTAAAGTTCCAATTGGAAAAGGAGGCAGACTTATAATTTGTCACGCCGGGACCGCTAATGGATTCGTCGAAGGATCCTTGATGGCTTTTGCATCAAAAACCACTGGAGATTATCAAGAAGAAATGAACGGAGAAAAGTTTACGGAGTGGTTTACCACAATGTTGTGTAGCCTTCCCGAACCATTTTTAATAATAATGGACAATGCCCCGTACCACTCGATGAAGATCGATAAGCCGCCTGCTCAGTCCCAAAAGAAAGCTAATATCGTTGCGTGGCTTCAAAAAAATGGCATAGATGCAAATATGGACATGTTGAAAGCGGAGTTACTTGAATTATTAAAACAAAACAAGCCGGCAAAATCACGGTACGTCATTGATGAAATCGCATCGGAATATGGGCACCAAGTAATCGATTACCGCCTTACCATTGCGAATACAACGCAATTGAATTGATATGGGCTCAAATCAAGGGATATGCAGCAAGGCATAATACAGAACCTCCATTTACGACATCAAAAATGTTAAAATTATTAGAAGAAGCTTGTCAACGTACAACTCAAACAGACTGGGCTAATGTAGTGAATAGAACCGTGCGACGAATAAAGGAAGATTACGAAAGAGATATTAGAATCGATAATATTTTAGATAATGATATTATAATTAATTTAGGAAATGATAGCAGCGACGATAGTTCAATGGAGAGTGATAGTAATGGGGATGAATCAGATTGAAACATTCAAGTAAATATTTTTATCTAAGAAAAATGTGTTTTATTATTCTTCTATAACCTTTTTTATGTACAAAAACTTTCTCAACTCACACCGTGCGACGAATTCTTTTTTCGACTGAATTTTTTCGTTAATGATTTTAAGTGTGTCACAACACTATTACGATCTGTCAAAAATGCCATCTTACCATGGCTCGAGTATAGTAGATGTAAAAGAGTAAAAGCAGGAAGGGAGATGGACTCTATATTTTCTGCAATGTAAATAAATATACAAAATTTGGGTCAGGTCTGTCGAACGGTGTTGATTTTTATATAAAATATATCAGGGGTGGAGTAAAGGGAGGAAGGATAAATGGCATCCTTGTTTTCCATAGGGTCCTAAAGAAAAGAATGCGAAATTTGGATCTGATAAAGGGGGAGGGGAAAATTTAGCCTATGTTTTCCGCCGGGTTCTAAAAAATAAGTATGCAATATTGAAGAGGTAGACAGACAGATAGGCAGACTTACATTGAATTTTATAGGTTTATATCATTAGTATTTGAACAAAATTGTGTGTATTATTCATACAAATAGAAGTTGAATATAAAATAGATATGAAATGAGGATTGATAATTTCTTTGTAAGGTGAAAAACGTCTCCCAAAAATTAAAAAGGTAGAACTAAAAAACAAGTGTTTTTATTTTCATATGTGAGAAATTAAATACATACTTGAAATTACACACTGTTTTTCAGTACCAGATTAATTTTTCATATTATAAGTTTTTCACTGTGTTTGAGCATTAAATCTTTCAGCAGTTAAATCACAAAATCTGTATAAACTCACTAAAAAATCCAGCACAAGCATAAATTCACTGTTCAAGCATTAGTTATAGTTAATTGAAAGTTTTTTGATTTTGAGATCAACTCACAGTCCCCGGTCAGTGGCAGCAATAATCCACAGTGGCTGGTGCTGGAGTAGTTCATAGGTCACATGTGATTAACAAAAGGATGCACATTATTCTGAGGATGTTCTCAAGCAAGCTTTTCAATGCCAAATGTTTGTCAAAACCAGTTATATCACTTTCCAATGTTATTTCATACTTGTCAGAACAGGGCCAGATTAAGGAAATTCGAGCCATTTGAGTATTTCCTAGTAGTTAACAAGAAAACAAAAAACAAATTGTTGGTGTTTTAGAATCACTTGTAATGTTTTTTTTAAATGTTTTTTTATTTACTCTAAATTGAATGCAGAAAGCAGCCGGCCACCAAAAATTCAAACTGAGATAAAACCACTTTTGTCCAAAAATGGAATAATCAAATCTACACCAAACCTAGAATGTTCTTTACTTCAAAAAATTATAAATAATACATAAATTCCAATTTTTAATAACTATAAAGTGGATTTAAGTGTAGATTTTTAGAAATTTTTATATTTTTTCATCTGTTTGATCTTATTATGTTAAATATGCATTCCGCAGAAAACAGCCAGAGTTACTTATCTATTATGAATATCTAGTAATTAAATTATATTTATATGGGATTTTTATTATCACCATGTGAATATGTATTTCTTAAACTATATAATAATAGTAAATATATAACTAAAAAACTGTTTTATTGTTGTTTTCTGATGAATATGTTTTGAAGAAAAGTCATAGCTATTAGTGATGTGGGCATTTTCTGCAGATTTTAAAATGGTATTTTCGCGATCAATAAATATTTCGGAAGGCAATTACTGTGAATTTTTATATGAAAGAGGCTTGGCTAGTTTTAGTAGAACGTAGAATTGACACCTCTCTGTCCGATGACATCAACATCTCCTTTTTACCAAAATTGTGGCCTGGCACTTTTCTACATAACTACGTTAAATTATATTTTGTAAAAATTATGATACATGGGCGATAAATGAAATGAAGAAAAGGGCAACCTAACTACACTGAAGAAATTAAAAAATTTATAACTTTTATGCTCAATATCTCAATATTAAAATACATTTATACTTGAACTCTTTATAACACACACAATTATTTAGATTTATTATTGTTTCACTATTAGTTTCGGGAAGAAGAGAACTTCCCATCTACAGATGAAAATGACAAATAAAATTAAATATAGCAGGGTAGTTAGATATGAATGGTAACCCCCACTCCTACATGCACAACCACCCCTCCTGATAAATCATCATATGACTGTGATACAGTGGTGATCCTCTCGATCCACACGACACTTCGCTTTTCTCGTCTATCAATAAAAATGCAGTCGTCAGGGCCTTCCCTGACGACTGCATTTTTTTTCCGCTCCTTAGCGGGAACTTCAAAACACACATTAAGGTTGCTATTTACACTTTAATTTGTAAATCAACAGAATTATACGCACAATTTATAATGTAAAAATAAATATGTATATTACTAACTTGTATAACAAATTCTTGCCTAAATACGAATAGTTCGAACCCCTCTTAAGTTTATCATATCCGACAACGCAAACATTCCGACACCCACATAAATTTATTGTGTCCTGTCCCACATTAATAAAAAAAATATTTTCATTGTCACTATCCACGGGCTCTTGTAGCTGCAGACATGGAAGCCGGTGGCACGTGCTCGCGGGTGGCGTGGTCGTGGCAGCTGCGGGTGGCACGGGGTCATGGGTGGTTGTAGCAAGCTGCGGTTTGAAAGTGGTCTTTGTCACACGGACTTTATTTGTTTTAACCGTTAACTTCATTCTACTGGCTGGGGCGGCCATGTGCACTTTTAAACTCACAATATTTTTGTCTGAATAAAGTGTCATAGTCAGGTTTCTTTCAGTAG
>JADDOH010010086.1:0-96096 GCA_016648135.1 Agrypnia vestita | reverse complement strand
TCTAGTACTTGCTTGGTTTCGGGAATGGGTAGGGACTGGGAGAGAGGGAATACCTTTTTCCTAGTTCACAAATTAATTTAATGGCGCTAACATGCCGCCCGGGATGAAGGCTTGCCTTCATTAACGAGTGATAGAAAGAAGAAAAAAAAAAAAAAAAATAAGAATAATAATGAACTTAACGTAGCGTAATAGCGTAGCGTTTCAGCGTAGCGGTTTAGCGTAGCTTTTCAGCGTAGCGTTTTAGCGTAGCGTTTCAGCGTAGCATTTCAGCGTAGCATTTTAGCGTAGCGTTTCAGCGTAGCGTTATAGCGTAGCGTTTTAGCGTAGCGTTAGAAAGAAAATAATTAAAAATATAGCGTTAGGCGAACTAAAAATAAGTTAAAAAATAACAAGATAAAATTAATTATATACAGAACACACAAGAAGTAGAAGTCACTGAAGCGGAAAAGGACAACTATTACAATTTTTAACGCGTTTTCGAATCATGTTGCGTGCGGAAAGGATCCAGAAGTTTTGTCTCAGCAAGGCTAATAATAGACTTGCTCCAGTGTGTAGATTTTTAGTATGATAATAATCAACAATTAAGTGAACAATGTGGTCTTTAGCAGGCAAAACGATTGGATGCTTTTGTGTAGAACTAAGTTGTGATTGGTTAAGTCGACCACCAACGCGAATGAATTTAACATCATCTAAGTATGCGTTCAACTTGCGTAAAGCTATAGAGTCTATATTCAGGAAATGATGGCGTTGTATGCATTTAATTATGAAATTCTCTGTTAGTTCTAAATCGTTTGCAGAAATAAAACCGCGTGTTTTCAAGATGTTTGAAAAGCGTAGGACATAAACCGAAGCGCGTAAGAATTTTAGATAACTTGACATTCTTTGTGCCAATTTGTATATAACGTTATCTTGCACGTCACTATTAGACGGCACAAGAAGTGACACGGTCTTTGACTCGGGGAGCTCCTCGTTTGAGCTTGTAGCAGCAACAGAGAATTGTATAGGCCACTCTTGCATCGGCCGGGTAAGCCATGAGGGACCGTGGTAATAAAAATTGTTATCAATTAGTTGACTTGGCATAACAGGTCGGGATATTATATCCGCAGGATTTTGAACACCTGGCACGTGGAACCAATGTTCAGCCGATAGGTTCTCATTTATGGCAGCGATTCGATTTGCAACGAATGTTTTAAACTTATAAGGAGCGGCGCGTATCCACGAGAGAGTAACTGTGGAGTCTGTAAATGCCAAGATTTTATTTAACTGAACGCGTTCGCAAATGATATCTCGTACGCATGCTATTAGGTTTGAAAGCAGAAGCGCCGCACAGAGTTCTAACCTTGCAAGAGATACACATTTTGGTGAAGCCACTCTAGATTTTGCGCATAAGAGTGTGACTTGTGCTTCATCTTCCTTGTTGTTTACTCGAATGTATAGCACTGCGCCATAACACTTCTCACTCGCATCGGCAAAACCGACGAGTGCTACGTTTGAGTAAGACTGCGAAATACCTACGTGACGGGGTATTTTTAACTTTTCGAGTAAATGAAGTTCTGACTTGAACTGTTGCCACTGACTTTCAATGTAAGCTGGAGCATTTTCGTCCCACTCAAGATTTTGCTTCCAACACTCTTGAACTAATAATTTTAATAACGTGGTAACTGGACCTAACAAAGAAAGAGGGTCGAAGAGTCTAGCAGTTGTGGAGAGAATTATGCGCTTGGTGCATCTATCCGATTGACACACATCGGCGTTAATCTTGAATAGGAATGCGTCATCGGTAGGATTCCATCGGAGACCTACGATTTGTGTATAAGCCTCTTCATCAAATTGAACGAGCTTCGGCAATTTGAGATCAGCGGGAATTTTTTCCATTAATTCGGTACTGTTTGAGACCCATTTACCTAGGTGGAAACCACCAGATTTGAATAACTGGACTAGATCGCTATGAAGTTGGTAAGCGTTGTCAACCGTATCGACAGAAGAAATGTAGTCATCCAAGTAAAAGTGTTTTTTGGCTGCCCATGCAGCTGCGGGCCAGCGAGAGCGTTCATCTGCTGCTAGTTGCCTTATGACGCGCATTGCCAGATATGGCGAACTCGAAATCCCAAAGCAAACGCGATTAAACTCGTAAGTTTGGATCGGGTCGCTAGGATGGAATCTGAATAATATACGCTGAAATCGGTGATGTTCTGGTTTCAATTTAACTTGGAAATACATCTTCTCGATGTCTGCTGAGAGCGCAATCGGGAAGAGCCTAAGATTTATTAGTAACTCAAAGATGCTAACTTGCAGATTTGACCCAATATATAGCAGATCATTAAGTGATTTAGTCGAACTTGACTTACAGCTAGCGTTTACGACTATTCGCGTGCGGGAAGTTAATTTTTCCGGGCGATAAACAGCATGATGTGGCATATAATAGCATGGACCGGGTGCGAGGTTATCAATCACATTGATATAACCCTTGTCAATATAATCTTTAATGGTTTCATTGTAATCCTTGCGTAGTTCAGGAATAGAATCTAACCGTTTTTCCAATTGAAGAAAGCGTATTTTAGCAATTGTGTCTGTACGACCAATTTCCGTAGGTTCGCATTTAAATGGTAATGCTACAGTATAACGTCCCGTCGCATCGTGTGTGAAAGTTTCGGTGAATATTCGTTCGCAAGCTGCGTCATCAGGGCTTAAATGTTTTCTAATCGGAACATTTTCCAATTCCCAAAAGCGTTGCGTTAAATTTTCTAAAGAAGGTTCGTCAACTATTGCGTGTAGGGTGCGTTCAACCGGTTGCACGACACAGTCTGCTTTTCCCATGATGACATAGCCAAACGAGGTTTGTATCCCGACTGCATTTGAGTCGGATGACATCGCCTTTTGGTTCCCCAGCAAGAAAGGAAATAGTTCATTGCCTATTAAAAGATCAATAATAATAATAATAATAATATTGGATTATTTATATAGCGCCATTTTTGTGAAAATTTCACCTCAAGGGCGCTTTACACACAAAAAACTCTTACATACTAAAATCATAGAATCACAAAATGAAAAAGAAAAGAGAAAGAAAAACAGTTCAAAACATAAAATAGTAAAAAAAAACAATGTTAAAAACAACAATATTAAAAAGGTTCTGGGAAAGATTTTGTAAACAAGTGCGTTTTAAGTCTTTTCTTAAATAAAGTCTCTGAATCCGTGTTTCTTATCAGGGAGGGCAAAGAGTTCCACGCTTTGGGGCCCGCCACCGAAAATGCCCGTTCGCTGAACCTAGTTTTCTGGAACTGACTTGCCGGTTCCACAATCCTTCCCACCGCTGAAGTAGACGCTGACCTAAGAGTTTGACGTCTCCCATTTATGTTGTCTGGAATACAGAGCTCCTGAAGATACAGAGGCGCCATGTTATGAGTTGCCTTGTACATCAACCAACACAGTTTGAACTCTACTCTTTCAGGAAAACGAAGCCAGTGCAATTCTCGCAGAAGGGATGTTATGTGCGAGAATTTTGACGTTCCATATATGATCCGTGCTGCAGCGTTTAGAACAGATTGTAGTCTATCGAGCTGAAACATCGGTAGGCCAGCGTAGATACCATTGCAGTAGTCCACACGTGATACAACAAATGCATTAATGAGTAAACGGGCTGCCTCAGAGGGAAGATGTCTGCGAATACTTTTAATCTGTCTCAGTTGATAAAAACATGCACTGACAGTTTTGCTGATGTGTGTATTCATGGAGAGATCTGAATCTATGTGTACACCCAACACCTGACTGCAGATTTTGCATTCACAGACATTGATTCCTGGATTAGGTGTTGCCTTCTAGGTGTCGCCGCCCAAAGGAGTTCTGTTTTTGATGGATTTAAGGTGAGTCTATTTTGTGCCATCCACTTGCCTATTTCTTCGACGCATTTTGCAATTTTTATTTTTAACTTTTCTGTCTCATCCGGTTTGCAGAAAAAGTAAATTTGCGTATCGTCTGCATAGCAATGAGGCCATAATCCTGCAGATATAATAATTTTTTCTGTCTCTTGTATATAAGATATACAAAAGTGGTCCAAGAACTGATCCCTGAGTCACCCCGATGTTTGCTGTAATAGTTGGTGATGTTGAGTCTTGAAAGCGCACCGATTGTGATCTGTTACTCAGATAAGATTTGAACCAATCGCTTGCTTTACCACCTAATCCATAGGTTTTCTGCAACCTCTCCAACAATATTTGATGGTCAACTGTATCAAATGCGGCGCTCATATCTAAGAGGGCGAGCAAGACCAGATTCCCTGAGTCAATGCATGATATAATGTCCGACAGGACTCGAAGCACCCCTGTTTCTGTAGAGTGGTGACATCTGTATGCAGATTGCATTTTTGGAAATAAGTTATTAAATGTTAAATACAAATTAAGACGACGTGATATAACCTTCTCCAGTATTTTAGAAAGTAGCGGCAAATTAGATACTGGACGATAATTGGTGAGGTCTTCGGGGTCCAGTTGAGGGTTCTTCAGTATTGGCGTTACGTAGGCCATTTTCATAGTATCCGGAACATTTGAGGACTCTAACGAATTATTCAATAACTCAACTAGGAATGGAACAATTTCTGATTGGCATTCCTTTAGTAGCCATGTTGGTATTGGATCCAACCCACATTGTTTATTTGGTAAACTTTTAATCAATTGGGATATTTCGGTGATTGATGTCAAATCGAGATAATGAAGCCGCGATGAAGTTTCTTCCTCAATTACAGGTTTTACAGCTGAGCTCGTCAAATCACGGATAGCAGACACTTTGTTATAAAAACCATCAGCCAGGTTGGAGGCATTAGCGGTAGTCGATATTTCCGCCTTAGAGTCGCCTCGGACAGATTTGAGAGCCCTCCATAAGTTTTTCGGATTATGCCAATCTTCCCTAATTTTGGAGCACCAATATTTAGATTGTTTCATTTGCCTGATTGACCTATACCTATTCTGTGCTTCAAGCCAGGCTCTTTTGTCGGCCTCCAAGTGAGTTACTTTAAATTTTCGCTCTAGGCGCCTCATTGTCCTCTTTCCTTCCCGACACTCTTCATCAAACCAGCACTCTGACCCGCGATTCTTTTTAACCTTCGTGGTAATTGGAACATGTTTATCAATAATGTCTCTTAATACTAATATAATACTAATAATCTTAATAAATCTCTACAAGTTGATTGATATCCTTTTGGTGACGATCAGGATCATAACCAATAAGAGACGCATTCACATCATTACGAAACTGATTGATGTCCAGTTTCCTCCAGGGCCTCGATGATATGGTTTTATATGTCGGAGTTGGTTTATTGAACTCAATATTGGCATGAACAAGATGGTGATCCGAAAGTCCAATATCAATCACTTCTGTATTTAAGGGTTTATCATTATCACGACTAATTATGACGTCTAGTATTCCTCCTGCATCATGGGTAGAATCTTTAACCCATTGCGTGCAATTGAAATCACTTAGTAGGCTACTAAAATTTTTACTATCCTTTTCAAATGGACGATCTAATGTAATATTCAAATCGCCTGTTATTATAACAGTCTCTGTGCGGACTGCGCAATATCCGCGGGCGTATGGAAATTTTCGTCAGCTAAGGGTAAGCCGTGCAAATGTTGTAGTTTGTGAATGTTCACATAAGCGTTTGGAACTTTATCCGATATAGTGCTGATTACACGTGCGTTTATTTTGAATCTGCAGCGTGCATCAAAGCGCGAATAGATTGTCAAATCAGCGAGGCCAAATACTGGCTTTTCAGAGTTCCCTATGCCTCTGACTGTTGCTGGAGAATTTAAAATATTCAGGTTTAGACGATCACAACAATTTTTTGTAATAAAATGACTTGTAGAACCACTGTCTAACAATGCTCTGATTTTTAATCTTTTGCCGGAATCGTTTAAAGCGTATATTACCGCAGTAGGTAACAGAGTAATCGAATTAGAAGAGCTTGGACGCGTCTGGTTATACGTTACATTGCTATGCATAGAGAGTGGAAAATTGGAAGCGACGGCTGCGTTTGCCGTTTGTGATTGTGGGGCGGGCGATGATGTTTGCGCACGGTTAAGCGACGTATTATCATTAGACGATAAGCGTATGTTTTCCATCGAAGACTCTATGTGAAGTTTAGTGTGATGCATTCGCTGGCAGATGGCGCATCTATTTTGCGATTTACATTTTTTCACACTATGAAAGCCCAAACAATTAAAACATAAATTATTATTTTTCATGAAATCATTTCTATGATGAGAATTCAAAAGAAGAAACTTATCGCATTTATAAAGTGGATGAGGATTATCGTTTTTACAAAAAGGACACTTAGGAAATCTGTTGACAACGAATGATTGCGCAGAATAATTTTGTCTTTTATTATAATTTTTATTAACTTGCGAAGTAGAAGATTTATTATAATTTGAAGTGTTAGTTTGAAAAGACCCTGCGTTACGAAGCGTGTATATTCGGTTTTGTTCCTTCACAAAGGTAATCAATGACTCAAATGTCGGTATATTTTCATGGCGTTTTGCTTGTTCAAAAAGTGTTACAGTTTCTTTATCCAATTTGGATAACGCGATATGTGTAAACGTAAAGTCAGCTAGATCATCTAATTGAAGTTGTTTCAATGCGGAAAATGCGGAATAGAATTTTTATAAGAACGTGTCTAATGCGTTTTGCGAGGGAGTTTGACTACCCCTGAAATTTAAAATTTGTTCTAGGTATAACGTGGCGAGAGTACGTTTATCTTGATACTTATTTTTTAGCGATTTCCAGAGAATCTCATAATGAGCTGCAATAGGCGGGACACCTGCACATACCAATGAAGCCTTACCAGTAAGTTTTCCGACAAGGTATTGTACCTTTTCCGCGTTTGACAGATGCGGATTCTTATGAATTAGCGAATTAAAGTTTTCGTAAAATAAAACCCATTGGTTTGGATTACCATCGAAACCTTTTAATTCTAATGCCGGAAGCTTGCTATTTATTTTTTCGTAATTATTTATTTGCGGTTTTTGATTTTCTAATTTTGTAAGCCCTACTTGTATCGCTTTTATCTGACAATATAACTCGTCGAACGCGCAGAGATCTTTGAAATCGGGTTCATATGTAGAATCACAGCTTAGTATCGTTATATTTAACTGGTCCGTTACTTCAGTGTATTCTCTTCTAGTATTTTCCAATGACTGTATGCGTATGAGAAATAGATCTCGTTTTATTTCTTCATCTACTTGTTTACTTAAGTCATATAAGGACTGCAACATTGAAAATAAACTTTGTTTTTTAGCTTGTAAAATCCGTATCTTGTTTTTTATTTCACTATCTTTGTTTCGCGTAGCCATTTTGAAAATTCACTGAAGAAATGTGTTGATTGTAATTATTTTTAAAAACTGTAGAATTAATCGAAATTTAAATAAATTAAAATATTATTTTTATAATATGAAAAGTTGTAACAACCCTGCTTTAGTTTTCAAAAATCTTAAATCTTGATAATTTTTATTAATAATACGCGTTTCTAATAGAAATAAATAACAAATTACTTCGACGTTTGATTTTAAACGTGCTTCGGGTTTTTCCGTCAACCGAGCGGAAATTACCGAGCGTTCTCCGTGTTTCCGAGCGTGTATTTGTGTACATACGTACAATTTTAATAATTTTCAAACGAGTTTGTAGGTAGTATATTTATTTATTATTCACGCAGTCAAATATATGACGAATGGGAATATATTTTTTCAATATAATAGTAACTACGCCAAGTGATTTTATAAGCGTTATAAGATAAATAAGCGTTTTTAACGAAATGTTTTGAATTTAACAAAGTCGGCGTATGCGGTTGTTTTTTGAGGCGATCACGATAGATATAGGCGGAATGTCAGCGTATGCGTTTGGTATGCGATCGTAATTATGCTAGATACAAGGGAAGCTAGGAAGCGGGTATATCCGGCTCGAAGGACCATATGGCTGGGAGATATTGTGATGGGTAATTGGGAACAAGGCAAGCACACACCTTTCTTCCTTCGATTCTTCGTTTTTCCTCTTGCCTCTTCTATATCTCCTAAACCTCTAGCGGCGAGGTGTTTCCCGTTAATTTCAAGGCAAAACACTCGCGTCAAGAATTAAATCTTTGATTCAATTTGCGGTAGTTCACAGCGGAAAATTACGCGGTCACTTTTCTATTCCGACATTTTTTCTATTGCGATTGCAGCTGTTTTTTCCGTCTTGTGGCGGCTTCGATTTTCAAAAGTGGAGCGGCTCTAGTACTTGCTTGGTTTCGGGAATGGGTAGGGACTGGGAGAGAGGGAATACCTTTTTCCTAGTTCACAAATTAATTTAATGGCGCTAACAATAAGTAATTATTGAAATCCGTATATTGAGAAACCAGAGACTGCAACTTCTTAGCGATTATTGTTGATTTTTACATAATATAACCATCACAAAAAGTGTTTATAAAACAGCAATCGTATGCGAGATTGCGAGACAGCGTACATTCCGCGCTACTTACGGGCGGCATACGACTGGTTAATTTCTGATTCAAAAAATATGTCTTAATATATTTTATTATTTAGATGTCGAGAGACTCACAAGGTGGCGGTGATTTACGTTGCCCGAGGTCAAGAAGACCGAAACGCCATCCTCTCCAACAGGAGTGGAAGTCCAGCGTATGAAGCATTCCTCGCAGCCCTCGCTTGGGAGGTGAGTGCTCTTTCAAAAAGTTTACAGAATAAGCAAACAGTTGCAAAAAATTGTATAAATATAATTTTTGTGATATTTCTTTAAGGTTGAGCTGGAATCGCATAATGGTTTCCTGGGCGGTCTACAAAAGGGTGGATCCGGAGGTGTCAGTGCCCCCTACATAGCAACACTCACTCTGGAAGCTTTATTCCACGTGGCAACACGGATGCCCTCCAACACTCCAGAAGCAATTCATAACAAGGTATCTAATGTATAAATCGCACTTAGGGCCGGTTGTTTCAAGTTGGATTAAAGTAAGCGTTCTTTTAAAGCATAGATTTTTACGTTCTCCACCAATCAGACGATCTGTTTTCGTAAAAATCTATGCTTTGATCGACTGCTTACTTTGATCGAACTTGAAACAACCGGGCTTTAGGGAGCAATTTACAGGGGGTCTTCATTCAATTTTGAATAGAAAATATTCTTTATATTTTGGGTGCGATGTCAAACATAGTTAAGCGACATCAAAGCTTGCATTTTTTTCAATATTTCTGACTTATTTTCTTTAAAATATTGTACTATCACTATAGTAACTTATATTGAATAATAACAATTTATTATCTTTATTAAAAGTCAAATAAAACGACAACCTTACAAAAAAAAAATTTCAAATTTCTGCAACGTTTTAATAATTTTGTTTGACTTGTAGGTATCAAGGCAAATAAATTTTTAATATTTGATACAAATTACTTTCATGATTTTTACAAACAATAAGCCAGATAGATATATTGAAAAAACTGTAATCCCTGATTTCCCTTGTCTCCGCAACTGTCGACATTTCATCCAAAGTGTAAAGAATATTTCCTATTTGAAGTTGAATGAAGAAGACTCCTGAAATTTTTGCTACTAGTACGAAACACTATATAATAAACAGACAGTTTTGTTATAGGCTCTTTATGATTTATGATTTTCCACACTGTACGCTTATATTATTTTTATAGACTCGTCATCTGGGTAATGACGAAGTGCACATTGTGTGGAGTGAACACTGGCGCCCGTATCGCCGGGACACACTCCCGACACAGTTCTGCGATGTTCTTATCGTGCTGTACCCTCTGCCCGGACAACTCGTGCGCTGCACCATGTCGAGGAAAACAGACGTAAGTTATACCAGCTCTCATATTACTTTAAAACGCAAAACCTAAATGCTTTCTTTTTATTAACAAACCAGCTGTTATCCGTCAAAAATGACGTACTTTTACATTTCAGTTCCTAAAGACTAAGTATGCAAAATTTGGGTATGACCTGTCAAATGGTGTAGATTTGTATAGAAAATTGTATTGTGGGGAGCGGGTGGGTCAAAGGGGGAGGGGGAATTTCGTCTATGTTACTCACTGGGTCCTTAAGAATGAGTATCTATTTATTTATAAAAAAAAGACAATAAAAAAGTTACAGACGTTGCAGGAAGTTACAGATAGATAGACAACGAAATTATTATTATAAGGTTGACCACCGCAAACCTCCAAAATATATAGAAATTAACTAATTTAAATTTCTTAGTACACAACCTGGTGCCACAGCTTGTTCCAATTATGAGAAACGTTGATTTTGAAACTGTAATGAAAAGACCAAAGTAAATATGTACTCTTAAAAAGTATAAATCTCAGTTTGGAATTAAAAAAAGCGTCCATTGTATACAATACGTTTTGTTTACTAGGGGATTTAATTATGAAAGAATAAATACTTTGATTGCAGTACAAAGCGTCTTAGGGCCGGTTGCACCTACTCGATTTATAGTCATCTTTCACGGGTTGTTTGACGGGTGAAAAATGTAAAAAACGACGGATTAAACCAAAGATTTAATCTATAGATCTACAAACCAAGTTGATGCAATCGGCCCTTAGACGTACACGAGGAAGGACATTCTTCCGCTGTGACCCAACCCCGCGAACGGAAAGTCCATCTCTGTAAATTTTTATACTCTGTGATGTCAACATTATTTTTATGTATTTGTGAACATTTTAAAAGACTGCCATCAGCTAGTGTTTACGCATCATTCATTACCAAATGGTATAGGAATACAGTTTTTAAAATGCGCATCATTCATCCAGGTTCCCATGTTTGGTCCTCTGTTTGACGAGTGCGTTCTGCCGCTGCGCACCGCCGCCGGTCTCGTCAGAGCCACGGCCTTCAACGCCGGCCGGGCTATCCGTGCCACGATGACCTTCTACCAGCACGCTTATTCAGAACGAGCGCGCAGTCTGGATGCCGTCGTCTCGCAGCACAAAGAGTCCACCACTTTTGAACAATTCATAGGAAAGGTGTACTCCCCGCTGCCCGCGACAGCCCAACGGCAGCCAAAACAAGGTATGTTGGTTAATGTATGTACACTTTGTTTTATTTTTTTATCGTGGGTTTGGGTTATTCATGGAATATCTGAATGGTTTTTTGTACTTTACCCACACTTTATACCAAAAAATCCATCTCCCGTTCCCTGCCACACGGATTTTTACAAAATAGCACTTTTCTCTTTTTACAAGATCTTGACTTGCATTCTGCTTTTTATTTTTATTATAGAAAATTTGAAATTATTTATTTGAGATATATCACATTCATAAATTACAAAGTAAATCTCCAACTGTCAAAAATTTATTCAAGCTATATAAAATCATATAAGCTCTGATTCAAGTAAAATAAAAAAAACAGTTTTTTCCAGATAAAATTTTGAAAATTTCAATCAAGTCACCCCTTTCTCTTCTTTATTTTGGTTATTTTAATTCCTCAATGTCTTCATGGTGCAGGTCTTTTAAAGCTCTTGGAATTTTTGTGATTCGTTTCTGTACCCTCTCTATAAGATCTATATCTTTGGCAATATATGGTATTTGGTTCATTATTTAACGCCAACTGGTTTCAGAACGTTGTCTATTCTTTTTTCAGGGAAGAATAAAACTAAATCGAAATACAGAGGGTATCTCGTAACAAGTGTGGGAATCTTTTTCATTCAATTTTGAATAGAAAATATTCATTAAATTTGGTTGAAATGTCAACAGTTACGGAGATAAGCGACATCAAATCTTGCATATTTTTTTTTAAATATTTCTCGTTTATCATTTGTAAAACATTATACGTCATGAAAATAATTTATATATTAATATTAAAAATTCATTCACTTAGATACAAGTCAAACTGAGTAGCTTGTTGGTCTTGTGGTTAGTACCCTCGCCTCGTGATCCAAAGGTCGCGGGTTCGAACCTCACCTCAGACTAGCAAGTTAGTCCTATTTTCATATCACAAGCGTTTAGCTTAGTTTGAAAATAGTAAGAATATTGATGTGACACGTATTCCGTGTTCGCATCTCTATTTAAAAAAAAAATTAAAACCTTGCAGAAATATAAAAAATAATTTTTGTAAGATTTTTTCATTTTATTTGACTTGTATTAAAGCGAATGAATTTTAATTATTCCATATAAATTACTGTTGTCGTAGACCAACGTTTTACAATGCAAATTATGATGTCGCTTATCTACGTAACTGTCGACATTTCACCCAAAGTGTAAAGAATATTTTCGATTCAAAATTGAGGGAAGAAGACACTCCCGAAATTCTTGCTATTAGCTATGTGACACCTGTATAAACGTTTCTTAGGTTTTGCTTATTTTTAATTATTTTTTTGGAATTGCCACTCGACTTTTATATCGATATTCAATTTTAAATCTGCACTGTGAACTCGAGCTACTTCTACACATTTTCAAGTATCACCAGAATTTTGGGTCTTAACAGTTCAAACCAGGTTTTATAAAAAGCTATTTATTTTTAAAATTTGTTACCTCCATACAGTACAATTGTTGTGCAATACTAGTTCCAGCTATCTGTTGAAAGACCAAAGCATTTATTTTTCTCTCAGAATCCACTCTGGCCGCAGCTTTGTTAGACCACGGCAGCACGTCGGCCCAAAACCGAAACATCACCAACTGGATCAACCATTCCGTCGTAACAGCAACAGCTCACGAAGTCTCCCTCCAGACGGCGGCGCAGCACGGCTTCTCTCCGCGCCCACACAAGAGGCTCGGACCGTTCAAGAGGCCCTCTCACGCTGCGGACAAGCAGATCCTGCAGGCCGACAGGCAGAGTGGTCAGCAACAGAATACTGGCAGCATTACACCGCCGCACAGTCCGACCTTGCCTTCCACTCGAAGGCACCGTTAAATCTCAGCACACTCGTCTTACGGTATATATTACCGGCATGCGTACTTTGGGATCTTATTAAATAATTATTTAATCGGTTCTTTAAATATTCATTTAAGCGATATACCCTGGGAGCCTGAAATTTAGATAGAAATATTTGGGTGATTTTGTACAAAGAGGCGATTGATTTTTTTTTAATTTAGATAAATAATAATAATTAATTAAACATTATTAACAAAATGGCTGTGTTGTGTCTATTTCCGTAGAACTCCTACTCCGTGACTGACAAGCAACTTTCCCCGGTGCACGTTTGTCCAAGACAAATAAGGAGGTCATGTACTCGTTTAGAAATGAAAATCTACAACGTAGCCTTACAGATTTTTAAACCGATTTGTCAATAACAATAGTTTGTAAAAAAAATGTAAGGGAATTTTATAAAATACTGCTCCCAATTATACAAAATATGTTTTTTTCTAAATCAAATATGCTAGATTATAGATATTTCAGTTCTGAGTAAGTACACAACCTTCTTTTCCGTCTCGGACAAACGTGCGCCAAGGAAAGTTGCATCTCAGTCATGGCGGAGGAGCTCCACAGGAATGAACATGGCATGGTAATTTTTTTTTAAATTTCCCAATAAATCAATAGTTTGGTATATAATTCACTAAGTGCCAATCATAAAATATTAATAAAAGATCACCACCTCCTTGTAAAAAAATTTCCAATTTCTAATTAAATTTCAGGCTCCCGGGGTGGTGTAACCCCGTAATTTGCATTGTGAAATTCTGCCTTCCCAAAACACAATCATTAACTCCAAATTTCTTATTACTAGTCATTCCTGAATTTAAGAGTCTTTAAAAAAATCTCTGTGTATAGATCGCTTCTATTTGCTACAAGTTTGTAGTCATTATTTTCCAAATTTAAAACATTTCAATCATTCTCGTGATGTCTCGGGCATCAACTGTTTCCAAAAATGGCCGCCTGATAAATGTCTTATGTACCATTTGTTAAACAAAAATAGTCTTACAACGTACATACTTGTTTTTTTGTGACTCTTGTTTAATGATACATTCTTAGCATTTAATAACAAATTTGATCTTAGAGGTCATTCAGTAAAATTTACTGTCTATACTCGTGCCATTAATAATAATGGTGACTTGATCTAAACATATTATTTAAAGACATGATTAACTTTTCTATATTATTTTAAATAGTGTTACAAATTGATGTATTCAATTTGGGTGCGCGTAAACGGCTTTAGTAATTTTGCATGCCTGCACTCTATTTTTACACCTTTTTTCCCGACTTACAACTGTGCTATTTCCAACTTGACTGCATGACCCCAAACTATATTATGTTCTCTTATATTTATTTGTAAGCATGACTCAATCTTGCTTGTAGCTAACATCTTGTTGAACAAATGACATTTTAATTTTTGTAATGCAGAATGTTTTTATGTAGAATGACGATTGTTGAAATTGAGATTAGAATTTTAAGTGAGAACATTTGGTTGTGTGATTTCATCTGTTAAGTGATACTTTTATTTTACTTAAGCTTTATTTATTTAAATGTATATATAACTTATTTTACATTACCACTCTCTTATTTGCTTGTTCGCCAAGATTTTATGTTGTATTTGTTAAGTTAAGATTTATAAATGGTTACAGCTTTCGGTATTTGTGTTTGGGCGGTATTTTAAATTAATCTTTTTTAAACAAAATTGGTTTTCAAGTCTGTTATTTTAAAATTACAAAAGTATTTTAATTAAATTATACACGATGTTATAAAAATTTTAGATACACTGAAAAATGTAATTTTATAAACATATTTTACTAACGTTTTACAAGTGATATAGGGTGATCCACGGGAAATGGATGGTTATAAATAAAACAATACTCCATCAATTTTTTTGTTAGTGTTAGGTATTGAAAAGTATGCCATTTTGAAATGTCTATGTATTGTCATCACAAAAGTGTAAAATTAGCTGACTGGGGAATAACATTCGAACTGCAACCGGTAAAGCTCCAGCTGTAACCCTGACATGCTGGAACTATACACTTACCCTGTTGATTCCTCATCGATTCCTCATCTTCGAAGTATTGGTTTACGAAAGCTGTTTAGCATGTTTACGTATCAAAGAGAATTAACATCTGCCGCATTTCCATATTTTTCGTTCCATCCAACATGCGATGTTTTCTAGTCCATAGCGGTATGACGACTGAATAGTATGGAGTGGGGGTCAGACAACCATCACCACAGATTCCATGCCCACCCTATAGACATGCAGAAATATAAGTTATCATTCTAATTACAAGTAAACAAATTTTCATATCTAAGTAGTTTGCAGGTTAAAACTTGTCTAATGAAATCAATTACATCATTATTGTTAATGGTGGCAAACATATCTGCCACTGGTAGAGTCGTACAAGTGTATTTATTTAACACCACTATAAATAAAAAATATCTCAACGTCCTGTATATTATGCATAGTGAAATTTGAAATAAATTTTATGAATTAGGTGCATATATGAACTATTGTGTGAAGGTAGACTTTTCAAATAGAAATATGAATACTAGGACACTGTAATGCTGTTTTACTATAGGTTGGTAATTAGTACTATTGTACTATTGTTGTTATATGAAGGAAGAAAGGAATTAATTAAATTATATCCCAGTTGCCCAGCATTACATTTTGTGTAGATAGATATTGGGTATCTATGATTTTTTTGATAATAATTAATTCAAATTTTTAGATAGCCGCCATAAAAATTAAAGTTCACAAACAAGACATTTATCTCCTACAGTGATATGAAAGAACATACCTACTATATAAATCAAACGGGATTTTTTTTGGTTTTGTAATTTAATTTTTTCTAATAAATTGACAATTGTTTCGGCTGTCTAGTTCACTTACTAATGGCCTAGACAGCCAAAACGAATTTTCATTCATTTGGCATAATTTATTTATTGAATTAAAAAAATTATGTTTGATTTTTTTAGTATTGATCGACAGTGGAGTTCTGTAAAATGAATACCGCCTGTATTCAAACAATAAAATAATGAGAACATAATTTTGTGAACGTGTGAGCGTTGTGGGTTTTCGAACGTGAGAACTTTTAAAAAGTGTTACATAAATTTGACATTTAACAAGTATGTATGACATTTTTTGTAGCTACAAAATTCTAGCCGGAAGTGCATGCTAAAATGTTTGTATATCAAAAATAATGGTATTAAATCTCGAAACTCAAAAAAAAAAAACATTATTGACTCTTCTACATCATATTGCCGTTACAAATATCCATTTATCTGTGTATCTATAAATTTTGAGACACCATATTATATTATGAAAGAATGATCCATCATTTTTAATTTTAAAAGTGAAATGTAACCATTATTAAATCCATCTGCATCATGGATCACTTTACTTAATGTTATTGAATATGGTAAAATACTTTGATCCCATTTGATTCCCAAATATTCAAATTTGCGTACTGTTTGCATTAATATATTCTTTAAAATAGGTTTTTTACCTTTGATCGAAGCTCCGTACATTCTTGATTTATCGATTCAAAACAAATTGTAAGTATTATATGCAAAATATTATTTGTAATGTTACAAACTCTTGAATAAAATATTATTTCGTTAACAAAAAATATCACGTAATGATTTATGATTGAATGCTTTAAGTATTCGAAAAAGTTAGATTTAATGCATTCCTAATTATTCATACACAATTGAAATATATATGTATATATATATATATTTTAAATTTAATAAATTCTTTGTATCTCTACTATGCATTCATTTTAAGTATTATTTTAAAAATTAACATGTCTTTACATGAGTGTGATTGGTCCTTCGATACTCCTACAGGCGTAAAGAAGACCTACTTTAATTACTCCGGAATTATATCCACGAAAACAAACACGTGTAGTACAATAGAACCTTGTTAATTCGAAATTCAAGAAAACAAAAACAGCCGTTAATTTTATGAAAAACATGTATGTATTTTGCATATTTTAAGACATCGCTTTGACAATCCAATATTTATTTTGCTAACATAAAGATCGCAGAATTTCTAGTACATATTAAAGTACTCGATATTGAAGTACCCAAAAAAACAAAATATTTTTTTCATGTTTGGATGGCTGTAATCGAAAATATTTACAGTTATCTTTAATTTTATGGAAGGCTTCATCAATTCAAATTTTTATGGTGTAAAGTTTTAAAAATTATTTTGAATTAAAAATTATCAGGATTAATGAAAAAAAAATTATATAGTAATGCGAACATGGAATAAATAAATTATGTGTCACATCAATATTCTTACTATTCACAAACTAAGTGAGTTAAGTTATGAAAATAATACTAACTTGCTGGTGTCCTGGAATGGGGCTCGAACTACTGAACTACAGATCACTAGGCGAATGTTACGACCACTACACTAACAAGCTACTCATTTTGGGACTTGTGTTCTAAAAATTTCGAATTATGATGAATTTCGAATTAACGGGGTTTTTCTGTAATTAAAAATGAGTTATAAAAATGTTTTTTAATGTAATATTTTTCCATCGGTCTATGTTTCTCACCGTGCAATAACATATACAACAAAGAAAACAAGATTCAAAAGTTTTCTTTTTAAATTGTATTTGAATATTTCTATTAATCCACATCATTTATTTTGGTCTAATTAAAGGTCACCTGTAAAAATCTCATATAATGTTGCTTTTCAAATTTAATTACTAGCTGCTATTTGTAAGTCTTTAAAATAATTTAAATGCAACTTAGCAATGTACGAGCAAACTGAATAAAAAAATAATTAATTGTCATTGAAATATGGTTGGGATTGTCATATATACTTCAAGATACTCAACATCTCAATAACAATATGCATACATGTACTATTATTAAATAGTTGACTACCAGTAGCAAACAACACTTCGAAATTTTATAATTACAAGTCTGATTGCGATGCCTGTTATGAATTTGTAAATATTGTATCGTTATTGGAATGTGTAAGAAATAATAATAATCTAAACTGTTATTTTAACTGTGATTGCGAGATTTGTGTTAGATTATAACAATGATTGGCAAATTATGCATTCATAATTCGGCAAGCAATCATTGGTAAACTGAAAATTAAACCTCCTAAGGTTAAATCTCAGTTACCTATCATCCAATCACACACATGGTAATCATTAAACTCATCACAAATAATAAGTAATATAAAATCCTTAGGAGTTTTCGAGTTATTATTATGAATGCCTGATTGGAGAGGCTGTGCTGCCTGAAATAACAACTTCCTGATTCTTTTTTTACGCCTAATGCATGTATTTTATGCCTAATTGCGTAATTATGCATGCATTTTTATTTACGTACTTTTAATATTTTCAATCGTCATGAAAAATTAACTACAGTACAATGTTTTTTTTTAAATATTTTATTTAAGAGACTGTATTATCATTGTGACCGACATAAATATTTTTTAATTAAAATTAAAATTATAATTAACATAAATTAACTTTGTTTAAACCACTTATTTATTCTTCTTCTTCTTCTTTTTTATTTGAATACTAGCATTACATTAAATTAATTCTTTGCTATGCAGCAGTAATGCCGCCAATGTAAAATTATAATGTAAAGTTATATCTCTGATAAATCTGTACCAATCTGTAATATTCCATTCATTTGATTAAACATCACATACAAAAAGAATTCCTTATAAAAATGATTCCAAATGCTTCCATTTTGAAATAAAACATAACCTCTGATCTGAGGAAAAATTACATATTTACTTTAGAATCTCATGTAGATATAAAATAAAATTTTGACTTCATCATTATTATAAAGTGTGTTTGATAAAATTCTAAGAATGTATGTATGTATTTCCATTGACTTATAAATAATTTGTGTCTTCTGAAGTCGGCCCGTTAGTTAATAATTTATATTATGGAATATCTTGTTAGTATTTTGATGGGTTGAGTTTTATTTATTACACTTGTAAAAAAATGTATGTACATGAATTAAGAATATTATTAATATCACATTTTTTAAGTTTATTTAACCTTGAGTACAAGTTTTTATTTTATTTTAATTTTTTAAACGTTACCACTTTGTAATTTTACTGATGTTATTTTTTCTTTAATATTGTTTATTACTTTTAAAATGTATAAAAACAACAAAATTATAACCTTATGATAAGAAAATTTATTGCATTCTACTTAATTTCGAATGTAAGTATGTAATTTCTAAATAATAATTTATTTTTATACTAGAAACATAATGAATTTTTGTAATTTATTTCTCATAATATTCGTAATGTTGTATTGAATAGAGTTTTCATCATTATTTTAGCAAAGTATTATAGCCAGTAAATTCTTAATATCTTATTAAGTCTTAATAACAAATAATAATAAAAAAAGGAAATTTTCGAGTCAAAGGGCAAGTGTACTTATTATAAGCTTAAAAGGTACTTGTTTACGAGAGCCCTCGGTGGCGCTGCTGTAATTTTCACCTAAATTGGCAGCACTTTGTCATTATTTAGTTCTTTTGATAAGGTTGCCGTCTTTTTTCTATTTATTTAATGAAATGTACCCAGTCATTGGTTTAGATTGGCATGCGTGCATTGCAGTGTTGCCGATATAATAAGGAATAATGTGAAACAGTGACCAGCGGTACCCGTAAATTAAAAAGGACCATTTAATAATATGCGTGTTTGGGAAAAAATACATTTTAAGGCGTACTTTTTTCGTGTATGTAGGTATATGTATTTAAAGGGTGTTTATTTTAGAGGCATAGAACTTTAAATGATATAAAAGTCGTGGCCATGGCCTTTATTGAAAAAAAAAAATTTTGTTTTCCGAATCGGCAGCCGACAGCCAATTTGACAGCTGACAGCTGATTTGTGCTCGGTTTGGTTTGCAAAATAAAAAGCACGATTTATTTTGAAAATTGTGGTATCGTAATCGTATTTAAACATTGATGGCATAAAATTATCTATTCAATAAAGCCAATGCCATGGCCATTACCACGATTTTTATGTGTTTTATTATTTTTATAATTTTAAAGTTCTAAACTTCTAAAAAAAGGCTATAAAAACCAAAACATTTATTACCAAATATCACGTTAGTACCATTTAAATAGAGATCGTCAGTCTGGTCAACTGATGTGTCGTTCCCTGGATAGGATAATGGCGGCTCTGAGAATGAAGAAAAACAAAAGAACCTTGTTGTTGCCCCGGAAATTCCACCTTCTTCTGTGGCACTCTACTAATTTAATCATTGAGTTTTTTGTTTGCAGAGTTCATTTAACATTTTAACAGAGTTCATTTACAATTTTGTGTACAAAATATTTGAGTGTTAGGTATTTTCTAACAAAATTATTTTATTATTTTGAAATAAATCCGATCGAACCACTCAGCGCTCTCAACTTGGGCTATTAGGGGCTACAAAAAATATAAAACAGTTTAATGAATTATTATAATCTATTTTTAAAATTATAGGAATCATTTAAACATTATTCTTCACCGTGTTTGTCATGTCAATGTCGCGCACATAATCTCAAATATTCATTGAGATTTTTTTTTTTAATATAAACAGAATATACAACTACATTTTCAACAACTATGTAGATTTTTGTATTAAAAAATATAGAAACAAAGCTTGGAATGTTTATTTGTGGGACCAAATTGTATTGAGATATTTCATCTAAAAGAGAGTGAATTGTATTATGTAGGATATGTGTTTAAAAAGTAAGTTAGTATTGGTGCTTAATAGAAGTAATTTTTATTAAAAGATCTTGATCCATTTTATGCAACATGATAAAACATATGCACATACATACATTTACAATGCGTACTGTGTGAGTATTGATTTTTATCTTTGAATGTAAAAAAATATTATAAAGCGTTTGCGAAAGGGGTTTTTGTGTTTGTGAATATTTTTGTATTTATTTTATACATGTGTATTTAATTATTATGTAGTGTAGTTTGTATGATGTTAAGATCAAATTAAAACATGATTAATGTGTATTTATATTCAAGGAAGTTTGCACTCTCTGTCTGGTGAATGTATAAAAAGATTGCTTTATAATTTGAGCCTACACTTATTCTAATATCAAGTGTGGATTTGTGACTATTCAATACATTACATATATTATTTCTTATAATTTATTCACTTCTTAATATCAGTATTAAATATTTGATGTACATAGTTGTATTGCTTCTTTATAAGCATCAGGGCTTTAGACTTTTTTGTTTTACTTTACAATCATAAATTGTGATTTTTCTAGTTTTGACTATCCGCTATGGTACCCTCATTTCTCCGTAAGTCTTAAGTCATTGTTTTCATCCAAATTATTGAAAGAATGTAATTTCAATGGGTCGAAAATTATGACAATAACGATATCATTGTTGTCACCTTACAGATTCATCAACTAAGGTGTTAAAGATGGTAAATTAAGTACAGTGGGTTCCGCCTAGTACTAGCAGTATAAGTAAAACAAAATTTCTGAAATTGAGTACACTAATTTTAATATCTACCACAAATAATAACATTTATAAACAAAATACAATTGATGACTCTCAAATATATTGCCGTACTAACAATTGTTATTATATTACACTGAATGAATCATCAATTTTGACAGAACAATGTTGTAGATTTATTTTGAAAATCGATGAGATGTTTAATGTTGGAACTAATCTCTCAGTAACAAAAGGCATATTTACATTTAATACTGTTTCAAAATATTCCTATAGAAACATTACACAAATGTCCGACATTATTTACACAATGTACACAGTAGTGTCCATTTTTGAGGGTTTGGTTAACAATCACACTAAACCAATATAATTAACGCCTTTCTATTTAATTGCTTTTTTTTTCAATTTTATTTCTTATTTCGTGTAGCTATCTGCTCACTTTTGTTTGACTCCATTTCTAGTTAAAATCAACTCTGATTTATGTATTATGCTTGTACAGTTTCGTGATACAATTTCAATTATAAAAGCAACTTTTTTTTAAGATAAGAGTTGCCAACATAAAATATGCGTCACATCAATATTCTTACTATTTTCAAACTAAGCTATACGCTTGTGTGTGCTACGAAAATAGGACTGTAATATCCTGGAATGGGGTTAGAACCATTGATCGCTGGATTAATAAATTAATTTTATTTAATTTGTTAACATTTTATTTGACAATTTTTGTCGCAAAACTGTTGTCTAACATGAATTGAGGTTTATTGAAAAGTTGCAATTTTTATATTTGACTTATTTATAATTTGACTATTTTGGTACTGCTGAACATGTACAGTATCAGCCACTTGGTTGTAATTTTTTATTTCACCAATGAGATCATACTAGGAGCAATCTACTGTAATTAAGAAACATTAATCACACCACTTAATTGTAGTCATATTTGTTGAGAAAAAAAAATTGCTACTCGATGACAAATAAAAATGAAATATGTAATGGCAAAAAAAGCATTTATTCAACTATAAAAAAAATTTCAAAAAATAATAAAAAAACTGTCTCAAGATCCTACAAATGTTGTAGTCAATAATTTTACGATACCGTGTACAAGTAGTGTCCGTCGTATTCAGCATAAGTTATTGAAAATTTGTAGAAGCGGCCCATTTTCATCATATTGAATGGAAAAATATTTGTTTTGCAGTATTGATACCTGAGACTGAGTGGATTAGAGAATTCCATAGAAAACACAATTTTTATTATTTTGTATATTCCACATAGCTTGGTTCGTTAAACTATTTTTTTAAATTTAGTTTAACTAGGCAATGTATTAGGTTAAGATTTCAAAGTCCGCAATATTTTAATATTTATTCTGTTACTTTTAGTTTCTTTATAACAATAAAATCTGTTTACAAAAGGTGTCTATTTATTATATATCCTTTTGAAATGTCTACTTATAAAGGTCTTACGTGCTATATATGTACTAGTGATGGTATTTTAACTGCTGACACGCCAATCATTTTTTGAGATTTGTATCTGATTGCATCGATGATTTTTCGCAATTCGACGGACAACCATCGGCACTAGACAACAGTTATATCTTAGTTACCAATCATCGGTACAATCAGATATAAATACCATATAACTGTACAGAAAATAACCGGTTAGAATTACGGTTTGACCATCTATCTACTATCTAATATCTACTTTCGAAAAAGAATCCTTCATCATCTTTCATTTGTGCATAAGAAAACTTGGAATAACACAATACAAAATAAATTTACTAAATATAATTTTTGTGAAAAATATATGAAAATATGAAGATTAGTTATAGTACACGCTTAATATGTTTTACAGTATCAACAATAATCCTCATTATATAACATTGTACCTATACTGTCAATTTTAACATAATGAATATTATATAAAATAAATACTATTATATTAAGTTAGTAGAAATCAGGTTGTTCCACACACATCTACTAAATTCTTCATTCAGTGTCCAAAAATTTTACATTAAATCAAAACCAATATTTCCACTATAATGATGGAAATATTGACATTCAATGGCAGAAGCGTGTATTTCATACAACCAAAAAAATGTTGACACTTGAAAGATGCCTTCACATTTCTCATAGAAAATATATGCATACACAAACAATTAATATCCCATATATTTTGTGCTGGGTTAACAATCAGAATTATAATAATCCTGTTGTCCTGAGAATAGAGGGAATAACACTTATGTCATTGGTTGAAAAACTTATCTAGAAATAAAGTTTTCATACTTCAAATCAATTTTATTCAAAGCCTTTAGTGTGACTTGGATGGCAGATGGATTAGGAAAGAAGGGTATCTCAATAAAGATATAAATAAATTTACAATTTTTTGTCTTACATCCAATAAATTATTTTATTTTAATTCAATCTGCGACTTGAAATAATGATTAAAAAATAATTTATAATTAAGCTTTAGGTAATTTGTAAAAGCCACCCTGGAACACTAACTCGTGACTTCGAACTCTTTTATCCAAAAAGTGGCGTAGCTCTTGTAGACTACACTCCGTCCCAGTTCCTTGAGAGGCAAACATTTTCAACATTTGATGGATTCGCTCGAGCGGCAGCGAATCTAAATTGGTGAGCATTCCCACAATGTACGACCAAAACACTTGTAGTTCCACTTCTCTCTGATCATGAGCCGATGCCATAGCGCTTTCTTCCTCTTCTTCACACACCATTTCTTGACTCTGTGCCGACGAAGGCATCATCTGAGGCGTGGAGGAAGACTTAAGATCGTCACCTTCTATTAACACGTATTTATCTGTACTGGTTTCTGCGATTATACCGATGGACTGCCAATAGGTCATTTTTCTCCTTAATACTGTGGCGGGAACCTTCATCGCTTGGCTCAAATCTTCGAGAACCCATTCTGTTCTTTCTTGAAAGTGTATTATGATCGTAGCTAGCATGGGTGACACGGTTAGTTCCAATGTCTTATCATTTATTTCAACTTCAATGTTCACAGTCCCCAGATGAGGCTTCCAAGAAAGAGTACGATTTCCTTTCAAAGCTTCGAAAGCTTTTGTGTAGACTTCAAAATTCTCTTTAACCTCCGGAGGCAGCTCCAGGGTTTCGTCCTTGAAAGGTGGCCAAAACTGTGCAGAAAGTATCATAGCATTTGTATAAAACCTTTGAGTCGCTTTTTCGAAAATTGGATCCTGCTGTATACGACCGTTGATTCTCTTAGAATCTGAAATGTCTTTTAACATCACTTCACAAAAATGTAACTGAGATTCACCAAATCGAATTTTCAGTAATTCTAAGTAACGGATCTCTTTTTCCGCGTTGAATATTGATTGCGCTAACAGTCTATCAGCTAACAGGGTCCGGTACTCATTGACAAAGAGTTCCTTACTTCCGTAAACATTGACGAGCATCGATATGATGTCATTACTGGTGCGATATTTGGTAGGTGTCGCCGGATCTGCATCTACAGGATCGGGAGTCCAATGCTTCCAGTGAACATCTTCGTCAATTTTAGTGGCTGCTGGAGTGCTCGGGTCTTCTCTAACTCTAGCCAATTCTTCGGCCAGATCGCTCCCCGGCCCCTCCTCAGTGAGGCTGCTGACCACGCTTCTAACCGTGTCATCCCTGGTGCGCAAATAGTTTCTGACAGGCTGAGTGACGGTGACCAACAGCACCCCGGATGGGTCCAGATGTCGAAGAGCCCTGATGGCGGAGATGTACCCGGTGAGAATGTCGGGGGTATTGACAGCCGGATGAAGCAATCTTCTCTCGAGTGCTGCCTGCAGCTTCTTGCTTAGCGTGCTGCGAAGTTCTGTTTTTCCGAGACAAATCTTTATATCCTCGATAGCTGCCTGTGAATCTGGATATTCGATAACTATTTCAAATATTTGGTCTATCATTATCCGAGTGTATGTTTCGTAAAGATAGTAATTAAGTTTATGTTTGAATTTTTCAATTGCGTCGTTGATGTGAGGATCGTCCGCTGGAGGCCTGGAAGAGCCGGAGCAGTAAATTTTTGTCAACCAAGACATCACCGTTGTGTCTAACCAAGATTCCAACGTAGATATGTGAGAAACGTCGAATGTACCTTTGCACGAAGTTTGAACGTGATTCTCAATCCTCAATTGGATTAAGTTTGTCAACACTTGTCCGGTTAATCTTTCCAGCAACTGCAGATCCATTAACTTCCTGTTGGTTTCGCGGAACACTCGGGCAATGTATTGACACTGACACTCGTTCTTTAGCTCGTTACATCCGCCGCAGGGAGACACATCATCAGCAGAGTCACTCTGATCCAAATCCCTTTGAATTTGATCATCAGCGAAACAGAAAACATTAAATGATATTTTATAGAAGTCATAAACTATATGTTGAAAATCGAGAGGTAGCTGTGAGAGTAGTGTGGCTCTAACGAGTTGTTTGAAGCCACCCATTATATTATTTTCGCCATAAATGGGCTTCCGCGGAGTGCAGAGTTCATTTAATTTCTCTAACCTTTCTAACATTGGAATGAAACAATACAAAGTATCGTACAAGTCTTTAACAGCATTTTTAAAACGTTGGAAACCTTCCATATCATCACATAACGTGGTAAAACGCCTCCAAAAGTCAGGAACCACCCGTTGCCTTAGGTACAACTCGATGCTTGACAAAATAGCATCCTTTATATTCGATTCAATTTTCATATCTATTAAGATTCTCAAAACTTCTTCAAATTCTGCCGAAGTGCAATCGCTGGACAAAGTATTTATCAATATCGGAAATGCGCGACTCACTCTCCCCCAAGCATATTGGGTGGATGTTTGGGATGCCATTCCTCCGTAAAATGTTAAATTTACAAATCAATTACCACCATTTTGGAAAGCGTATTTTAAATTGAAGCAGTATTTTGAAATTGTGAAAATAATTTATCCTATTATGCTACTTGACATCGACTTGACATTTGAACAAATTTGAATTGTCAAAATCATAGATAACTCTCCTATCTAGCGATGCGCGTTTACGATTATTATAACTCGAATTATTCGATTATTGAAATGTTTCGAATAATTCGATTATTAAAATCATTCATAATTAAAATCATTCGAATATCAATTTAGCACTGCGCGACGTGACGCCAGGCAAAGCCGAGAGCCGAGTACCGATCACGCCCACCCACTCCGCGAAGCATTCAACAACGAGTGATTCTACTAACCATCCCGAATAATTTCAACACGAGTGATCACTCATGATGGTTAGTAGAATCATTCGAATGAAAATTAGGTATGAATAAAAAAGATTCTTAAGTATATATTTCTCTCTCTTTTGATATACCATTGGCTTCATATATAAGAAGAAGACAGATGATAACAGAATGTCGTAACGTATTTGACAAACGAAAACTTCTTAACATAGACAAGGAAAGAGTTTTTATTGTCTTTCTTTGTCTAATCTCCTTACAATGTGAGTGAATGTTGGTGAACGTATGTCTTTTGTCTTTTGCCGCAGCCCGCGGCTAACTTCAGACCGAATGATTATTCGAATAATTCACTCGCCGTTGACGTCGATTATTAATTCGATTATTTACTCAGTTACTAATTCTATTAGAATAAAATTAGTAACTAATGACCGAATGATTATTCGAATGATTCACTCGCCGTTGGCGTCGATTATTAATTCGATTATTTACTCAGTTACTAATTCTATTCGAATAAAATTAGTAACTAATGTCAACGCCGAGTGAAATCATTCGAATGATCACTCGGTCCGATGTTCGCCGCGGTCAGCGATAATATTATTGTTTGTTAGACGTTGAATTTTCGATTTTTAGAGGGAGTTAAAAATAATAGACGTATATTTTTTAACAATAGCAATTTTGAAAAAAATAGGTATGTTACATTTTAATTATTTGGCTTTGAATAACGAATTAACATGACGCTGTGAAATACTTGGTGTATTAAATAAATAAGACATATGTTTATTGAATTTGGCATACCTAGCTCTGTTCTTATTTTTTGAGGACAATAAAAATAATTACTTTTAATGTCATCCAATTTACATTATTTATATCATTCTAAATAATATTATAACCCCGATTTTCATAAAATTAATGAAAATATCGGAAGAATCATAAAAATAATAAAAGAATTTTACCTTCCATTAAAATTCCTATTTTGTTTCCCTCGACGCCTGGAATCCATTATGAGAGAACAGCCTGCTGTTTCGGCACTTTCACACGCGTTCCTACCCCCTCTGATTCCCTGTTTGCGACACAATTTATTCCCGCTGGTATCCCTGTTTCCGGTTGCGTCGGCGCAACGGTTTTTCTTTCATATGACTCATAATGCACCAGGTAGGGATTACCTGGATTCCAGGCGTCGAGGGAAACAAAATAGGAATTTTAATGGAAGGTAAAATTCTTTTATTTTGTGTTCCGTCTCGACGCCTGGAATCCAGTATGAGAGATCTGTTTGTTATCACCTGGTGACCTAGTGGTTCGACGTTATATGTGACTGCCTATATTGGCGTAAAGAGAGGCGCTAATGAGCTCTGGGGGCATTGTTGCTTGGGCTTATCTACTATCTCTCTTTGGTAGAATTTTCGGAAGGTGATTTCACTCTGCCAGTTTCCCCTTGACAAGATCTCCTCTATCGGGTAGTTTTCCAGCCAATTCAACGAAGCCACAGCAGAACGAACACTTCCTGGCGTTGCTTCCACTCCAGCCTCTCTTAGGATTGACTTGATCCAACCACCTATCATTGTCCGTGAAGCTGGCTTTACTTCACCTGCTGTCGTCACAAATAGTTCTTTCATGTCCAGCTTTCGTCTCGGCTGTGAGAGTGAGACCAGCTTTCGGATCCAAAACAAGGGGTTGATGTTCCTTTCATCCGATGCGCTCAACCTCCATCCCGATTGTTTGTGTCTTGCCGTGTCAGTCTTCGCTCCAAAGGCTGGCCATAGCGTGATGGAGTCTCCTTTGTCGATCAATCGGTACGGGGTGACTCTGAGAAGTGTCAGATCTTGGACTCTTCGCCCAGATGCCATGATGAGTAGTATGGCCGTCCTCCTTGACACGTCATACAGGATGTTCCTTGGCGGGTTTTCACGTAGCCACTCCACCACTACTCGGGGGTTCCAGATCGGGGGTCTCTCAGTGCATCCACCAGAAACCGAGATGGCTTTTAGGACGTGCCTGACGAGGAAGTCCGAGCTAATCTTATCTGCATCAAGAGCTGGGCCACAGAAGGATACGATTGCCGATTTGTGGACCAATATTGTTCGAGGGGCTAGCCCTTCGTGGATGAACAGGTTGGCCAGATATCTGGCCACTGTTGCAGGGGGACGGTTATGAGGTTGGACAGAATGCGTGGTACACCATCGCTGCCACCTATCCCAGGCCGGCTTGTAGGTGTTCAGCGTTGAGCCTCTCCAGCCAGATCTGAACAGCTGCTGTTCATCCTGGCTCCAATCCGCTATAGCCTGTTCCCACCCACTGCTATTCTCCAAACTTCCAGTTGGAGGTCCGACACCCTCGGTGGGGGAAACCCTGTCGACGTATCGATCAGGACGCTCTTCAGATCTCTTACGCTTATTGGCCCTCCCTTTGCTCGTTGTTTGAGATCGGCCCTCCAGAATGTCTTCTCCCATCTTGGCACAACTAGGAGAAAGGTGCCTCTTGCCAGGTTCAAGTGCGCCAGTACTCTTGGGACGAGATTCGGCAGCGGAAATACCCAGGCCAGCTCGTAATCCCAATGCTGACTGAATGCGTTGAGATAGGAGGCCGAGCAATCGGTTGAGTCTAGCGACACGTAGTTTGGCACCACATGGGCGGTGGCCGATGCGAAGAGGTCGATCTGAGGACGTCCCCATATTCGGAATATTTCCTCTGTCGCTGGTTCCAGGAGGTGCCATTCCGGGAGTGGTGTCCCCCGAGAGAGTCGGTCCGCAATCCCGTTGTATCTCCCTGGAATGTACTGCGCTGTCAGAGATATTTCCTGCTGGTCGATAAACTCTAGAAGGTCTCGAGTTATCTTCAGAAGGCCCACTGTCTTGTTGTCTGTCTGCAGTAGGGTCTTCGTTCCTCTTAGCAGGTAAGCGTGATCCCTTTTGGGTAGGTATAAGGACACACTTGTCGCGGTTGATACACCAACCCAGATGCTGGAACAGATTGACCGTCTCTACTGCCTGGGTCGCTAGCAGGTCCCTTGACTGATTGGCCAGAAGGAAGTCGTCCAGGTAGACTACGGTCCTTATTCCTCTCTTCCGCAAGAGTCCCGCTAGCCAGTTTGACAGCGTTGCGAACTTTCTCGGGGCTGATGACAGGCCTAAGGGCAGGCAGGTCATCTGGAGAAGTTCCCCTTGGTAGTATAGTCTCAGGAACTTTCGGTGCGATTCCGCTATTGGTAGGTGAAAGTATGCCTGGGTTAGGTCGATTTTCACCAACCAATCTTTGGGCTGGAGGAAGTCTGGGACCCGAAAGTGGTTGAACAGCTTGAAGGGTTTCGCCTCCACAAAGGCATTCAACGCATTCAGGTTGAATATCGGCCTTAGGGAGTTGTCCGACTTCGGAGTTAGAAACAGATTTGAGATGAAGCTCGGAGAATGATCTGCTCCTTCCAGCACGCCTGACATCTTCAGGGCCCGAATGTGACTCGACATGTCTCGAGACTCCTTCGTGCCGAAGCTGCTCAACAGCTGCCTGGTGGGGAAGACTAACGGAGGTTTGGCCACAAAGGGGATTCTCGCGCCCTTGAGGATTCTCAGCACTATAGGTGGTGCCCCGAACTCCTTCCACGCGCTTTGGAACCTCCTCAAGCGTCCTCCCCAGAACCGGTTGTTCAGCCTCGCGTCATCTTCTACCTCTGCGGCTACGGTCACCAGCGGGTTTTCGGCCGTGGTCTGCCTTCCGGTTAGGTCTCCCGTTCGGGTTCCCTGAGCCTCGCTCCCTGTGCCTCGGCTCCGGCAGAAAGGGCCCACGGGACTGGAGGTATCCCTGGTTCGGAGCTCGACGAGAAGTTGACGGCTGGGGCCGAGATGTTGACGGTTGGGCCAGGTTTCGGGTTGCGGGCGAGACCATCACCTTCTCCTGGCCCCCCGTTCTTTAGGATATACGCCGATAGCTCTTCCCTATTGAACAAGGATCCCGAGCTTGGAGGGATTTTGGCCGCACCTTCTCGCACGAAAGGGTCTTTGAAGCCCTCCAATATGGCCTTTCGCCGGTTCAGTATACACTCCGCCCGTCTGCCGCACACAATCTGCAGGATGTCGTCCGAAATCTTATTGTACGGAGCATCGCTGGCGAACATCGACCGAATCCGCTCGTCCCTCTGGGCGAGCAAGGCGTTTGAAAGCGCGGCGAGCGATCTTTCCAGCAAGCCAGTATGGGTCGGCGCGTTATCGATGCTTCTCAAGTCGTCGTTCACCGACAATTCTACAAATGTGGGAGTCGCCGCGTAGGTTCTCTGCGTTTCCGCATAGCGAACGCCTGACCACTCGTCGGAATCGAAGTGTTGCAACTTCGAGATCTGTTCGATCCGCTTCGGGTCCGCTATCGGTACTTTCGGCTCCTTCACGACCGTGCTGAGCCTGCCGAACTCCAGCGCACTCTTCGCCCCTCTGAGGCTCGGCGGCGGCTGAATAAAGGACGCACTCGCGTCCTCCACGCTAGGCTCGCTCGCGGCCACCCGTTCCGGCGCTGGCGGCGCTGTTGATGCAGGAGCCGCGCCGCCCGCCAACAAGGCCTCCGTCAGAGCAGTCACCTGTTTTAGCAGGTGGTCCACACGCGGGTCGCACGCTACGCGGCGTCTCCTTCGACTCGGTTCCTCGAAAGAAGATCCGTCATTCGAGGACACCGGCGAAGGAGCCCGCTCGTCCGCCATCTTGTCAACAAATCGTTTGACGAAATTCACGGGATTTACACTAAAATATCAACGTCCTGTCGCACTATGTTAAAAATTTGTACAGTCTAATGTTTGTTAACCTAGGGATCAAAAATTAAGGGGGTAGATTGCAATAGAAACACAAAAAAAATCACAACAAAAGTTGGCGTGTCTAGACGCGTGCAATTGGCGCGAAACAGCGACGTTATATGAAAGAAAAACCGTTGCGCCGACGCAACCGGAAACAGGGATACCAGCGGGAATAAATTGTGTCGCAAACAGGGAATCAGAGGGGGTAGGAACGCGTGTGAAAGTGCCGAAACAGCAGGCTGTTCTCTCATAATGGATTCCAGGCGTCGAGACGGAACACAAAATATTATATTTATCTGAGAGTGGGTTTAATCCTTTAAGAATTATTTTTATCTATCTTCTTTGTACTTTTAAAAGTATTTAAGTATTTTAAAACCTTACTGGTTTATATATAGTGATACTTTGTAATAAAAGCATAAAATATTTCTCGAAGTTATTCGAATATTCTGGATGAATTAAGAATTAACTAGTCTATTCTGGAGGCTTCGAGAACATCGGGTCTTTATAAACAAGCGACATATTTATAGAACTCCAACGGTTATAAATTACGTGCAGGACGCGTTGCAACTACAATTATTATTGTGACATTTCAGCGACTACACAGATCCATCGAAAGCGACGAATCGGTGTGACTAGACAAATATCAGTGACAATAATTAGGAGAGTACATAACGGACGTGTGATGAATATCCTGGGAAGACGAATGTAAAGTTCCACAAACGAGTGATTAATGCGAAAGCGTGTGAATCAAAAGTAGTCCAATTAAATTCGTGTCCGGTGATTTTAGTGTATATATATATATATGAGTTAAGAAAACATGAGTTATGTAGATTCCCCGAGAAATTATAAAATCAATGGGTAAAATATTAAACAACTTAAGTGAGCTAGTAAGCTTGAACTTATTGAAAAATTACTGAAGTATTACTTTCACGAATTGATTTTAGTAGTAATAGTAATTAATTAATCTTTGTAGAAGCGTCCGAGTCGACGCAACATCTGAACACCGCCATAATTGAACTTGTCTGTACCCACGTACATCATACTTTTTCCTTCCGGCTAATTACTTTTTTGTACAGGGTAAAATTACACGTGCTTTTAGAAAATTCTTTGAATAAAAAGTAAAATTATTTCACGCTCTCCGAGGGCCGGGTATCCTGTGCGCCATCTATGTGTGTAACAAGTAATAACTCTTGATTATCCATTTTGGTACTATAAATAAACGACCGCTCGCACCCTTCACAGCCACTTCATAAATTACAAAGCATTTTTTTCTTTGTAATAAAACCAAAGTTTTTATCTGCTTTGCCAATTTCACCTTTGGCCAAATAACGGCCATTCGTCTCTGTCAGAGCGTGCGGCGAGGGGCCCGCGGCTAGCGACTAGCGACCGCAGGCGGCATCTAGCGGCGCACTTTGACCAATTAGTACTTACGCTAACTAGACAAATCCATAAAATTTCATCTCAAAATTCTCATTCAAATGTACATAATAATAATCAAAACACACCATACTTGTGGATATATCTCCATTCATCATCATTCATATGCAAATTTCCGAAGATAGCGTTGATGATACCATTTTTTATACGAATTTATTCAATAAAAGTATATTATAATCTGTATTTACATATACAAATTTTTTGTTAATATTTAACGTTTTAAAGTTTTTGTCACTTTGAAATACTTGAAGGGGAGAAGGAGGCACTCTTGGAAAGTTAGAATTTGACAGGTAAAATATTGCCTCGAATAGTTCTAACTATTTTTGAAAGATAGCATTAGTAGTTCTCCATTGTAAGAGTTATAAAGTTGGTCGGGAATTTAATGCATGTACATTAAAGTTAAAAAAATATATTGATAAAACACATTTCCCCTAAATGTTTAACGGATTTTTCTAAGCTATTTTACCACACTGGAAAGTAAACATAAGTATTTGTTTTTCTAATACTATGAAATTCATCCATTTTTTGATAATATAAAAGTAACTTGTAGAAAAAACCGATGTCTTTTGTTTTCTATTCAAAGTAGACGTGAGGCAGAATTGGACATTATTCATCATTATCTACTTTCTAATTCCATTTAGTTAAATGTAGTATTATCAGCGTCATGAAACTTCTCCATTATGTCCCTTAGTCTGACCAATTCTGCCTCTTAGGCCCGGTTGTTTCAAATTCGATCAAAGTAAGCGTAGAGTTTAAACTGAAATTTTACGTTCTCCACCAATCAGACGATCCGTTTTCGTAAAAATCTATGCTTTTATCGACCGCTTACTTTGATCGAACTTGAAACAACCGGGCCTTAGGCGTCCAAATGTACCCCCCATGTTTATGTTTATGTTAATTTGGGGGTTAATTTGCCATGGAGCACATTTTCACGAAATGTAGACATTCATTAGAATATCTACCATTCTCTGATAACATTTTATTAACATATTTGGTTAATAAACTATTCTAGATTAATAATGTCACCCTCAATATCCATTTGAAGATTTTTGTCCAAATTTGCCTCCCTCTCCCCTACGGTGCGTTATTTCAGATTGTACATTTAAATTCAATTAAACTTTCATAACTTACCAAGCCTTGTTTTTTTTCACATAAATATTTTATATTTGCAATAATCCATCAAAAATGACGTGCCTACTTTAATACATATTACGGCCGCGAGTTAAGGGTGAGAGAAGAGCGCCATTTAGCGTAGTGTAGCCTCTTGGTTGATGTTATTGACGTAAAATGTTTCAGAAAATTATGATTTTTTTTGTTTTTTATACCTCATCATTTTTTGCGCCATCTGGTAGTGTTAGTGGTGGAAATTTTGACATTGAGAATTATGTATTTTGGTTAATTAGTACTTAGCTTTACTTTAAAAATGTTTCGCGCTCTAACTTACTTTACTGGATAAGATAATCGTGTTTTTGTAGAAACTGGGTGAGCATACGTAACGAATGATTACTGAATATGCAGAAACTCATACAGATAGTGAATATTTTTTTGGATTTCTATATTTTATATTCCCAATGAAAATGTATGAAAAACTATATTTTTTAATAAAATACATTTTTTTATGCATGAAAACACTTTTTTTCTTAAGTCACTATATTAAAAATGTGCACGTAAGTACAAATTAAAAGAGTTTTTTTGATAGCTAAAATCAGACCAATATGCCAAAATTAACAATCTTATGTATTTTTCTGACCTAACATATTTCTTGTTATTTTGAAATACTACTTGTATTAAAAATCTATCTACGATACTGTAAAAATATTTTTGTCTATATACGAATCAATAGGGATCACAGTGCATCGTGCGCTACTAAAGGGTTAAACGAGAATCAATCTCACCCCGTTTATTTCATTTTACGCCGTTTTTTACCTTCATGTTGATGTTCTAGAACTTTCTCGGCTTATCCGTGTCTGTATTTATGATTTAAATAATACATTTTTTTACAAAAACATGACCGGATAGTGAACTGACCTGACCTGAACCTAATTTCGAATACGTCCGTAATAAAAAATTATATAAATAATTAATGGTTTCCCGCCTAAGGAACTTGTACTCAAAGCCCGATTAGAAGAAATCAATCGGCTTCGTCAGTTCAATCAGTCAGATTTTTTAATGAAAAATCACATTCTTTACTAGAAATAGTTGAAGCAGCCTTTATAATTGCAAAGAATTTAAATAAGGTACCACAAATCGTTAATCAAAAATTATCCAACTGAACACAGAATATTAAGACAAATATTATAGAAGTCCCACAGAGATGAGAAGCTATTTATATGAGAAACATGTATGAAATATCATGCATTGTGTAAAGTGATCACTTACGCCAGTTAACATAGGTCTTAAGCCCTACGGCCACAAAATAAAGACTTCCTCCATACATGTTTCCCACATAAAATAGGTTCGTCTCTAAGGTGTCTATAATTTAACTAGATTAACGATTATCCCTCTGTGGATGAAATCCAGTAAATGTGTTCTTAAAACATACATATTAAAATATTACATAATATTAGTTTACTTATCAAACGTTTAATGTCAAATACCTGTGTTTCAGTTATGCCTTAACACATTATTGCAGAGCATCGTCCATATAATGATTCAATTTTATCTTAGTGCATAATAATACTCTTAGTATTAAAATATAATTTTTGCTTTGTTACCTTTTAAATAAATCTGTCGTGTTGCTTACATTTAAAGGTTTTTTACTTTTTATGATACAAAATAATAGATTTTTTAATGAGCCTCGATGGCATTACTGTGTTTGTCAAAAGAAAAATAGGACCTTTGCATTTTTTCGGTAGTGTTATTTGTTAATTATTTCAGTTGTGAAGAATCGCACTTCGATTAAGCTCAATTATGAAAGCTCATTTTAATATTTTGATGTGATGAGATGATGATGAGAAAGAATATTTAAAGCTCAATATTAAAAGCTCAGTAGCCAATTTTCACTAACAAAAGCTCGGTAATGAAAATTCATTAGCGATATCTCAATTACGAAAGTCAGTAGCAAAGGCTAAGTAGATAAGGCTCAGTAGGTAAAGCTCATAACTAAAGCTCAGTGTAGTTACTAAAACTCGGTAGCAAAAGAAACGTAGCTAAAATTTCAATAACTCAGTAGCGGAAGGGCAGTAGCAAAATTCACTAGCAAAAGCTCAGCAACTTAAGCTCAGTAGCAAAAACTCAGCAGCCAAAGCTCAGTAGCAGAAGCTTGGTAGCAAAAGCTTGGTAGCAAAATAATTTAGATAATGTTTTAAGTAAATTTTCAGTATCAGTAAATTTTCTCATGGATCCAATATCGAAAAAATTTTAATGCCTCAATACAAAATTTTTACTTCACTATTCCAAAAAAAATGAAAAATTTCCGTAGCGAAAATGATATTTTTTCAAAACATTCAAGGATATCTTTTCATATCAGCCATCAAAAAAACACACCATGTCCTAAAAACGTGATACCTACTGCTGGGTTACCAACGGGTACCGGATACCAGTTCTACCCACACACCCTTTCATCCAGCCCAGAGATCAGCAATTACATTTTTCCGGGGGTCGGATGAAAGCGACATTTTTCTCTGCGCACTTTAGAAAAGAAAAATCCGCTGTCAGTGTCTTCAAAAACCTCACCGCCATACATATAATTTACACTCTTCGTAAGAGTAGTAACGATCGATCACGGTCCTGCAGTTTATATTGCGGATGACAGCTTGGACTATCCGTCACCACCAGCGTTCCCTGTAAGTTGTGCGCGTGTGCGCGCGCACACCTAGCAAAATGTCTCCGCACACATGTTTCACACTCCGCACAGTCAATATTATAAAGGAAAGTTTCCTTTGCCAGATTTTAGTTTTGCTCGAATGCATGAAATAATACACGCACAATTCTTTCGCACACTTTCGGAGAAATGAGTCGAATAATACAATTTTACCTATTAATTATATAAAATTCATCCCCTTAAAATGTCGAAAAGGAGTAGATGTGGCGACCGTTAAGAAGAAATCCTGCGATAAATTTAAACTGAAATGACTCTCTGAAATCGTCGAAACAAAAATGCCATCTTCGATGCATTTATAAAAAGTAACAATTGGTGAAATATTTGTTTATTCGGAGACATATGATCGTGTCAAATGCACCATATGTTCCGAAGCAAATATGAAAAGTAGGTACAATAGAAATGCGAAGTTTTTCTAGTAAGTAAGTAACCTTTTTTAAACTAAAAAATATGTATTTATTTGGAATATCATAGTGAGGCTTGTAATACGGGCTTGCCAGGCAACTTTCCTCCGCTTTCTTCTTACCGGACAAAGCTAGAGAAATTATATAAAATCACAGTAATTAATAAATACCATAGAAATATACATTTTTATGAAAAATTGTATGTGTATTTATGGGGGGGGGGGGTGTAAATTTATCGCACCGCCACTGCACAGATGCGTCGAAGATCCGCACACACAATAGAAAAATTAGAGGGAACGTTGGTCACCACCGATTCCGGTCCATGGCATTTCTTATGAATGAGCAGAGCCTGATGGATATCCTAACCAGGTCTATCAGAGCACATATCAGCACGGCAGAAAACAAAAGTGCTGACGAGCGACAGAACTTAAAACAAAAGCATTATATGACCTTATACCACTCAGCTATGCTTAAAATATAATAACAGACAAATTTACTGAATCATAAAATAAGAGGTGCTCTCTGAATCGTTCAAAGAAAAAACTACAAAAATGTTCTTTGAAAGTCTACATGATACTATTGAAATACTAGATAGACATAGAAGAGGTTTTGAATTGAGACAAATACTGCCTCAAAGGGTACCTTTTCAAATTTAAGAAAAGCATCGATAATACATGCCCTTGTGATACCAAAAAGGAGCAAACCTTTGAACCCGTTGATCATTAAATTAGGTGAAAAACATTAACTTTGTTACCTCCACGTGAGTTTAATAATATTTTTATATTTTACTACTTAAGTTTAGAGAGAAACAGAATTTCTATAATGTTAACGCCAAATTCATTAATAATACCTCGAAGACATATTATTTTAGTGTAATTTCCATGCGCTTGATAGTTGGAATATTGTGAAAAAACCGGCGTTGTTGACCCTTCTTTACCTAAGGATTATATAAAATACCTAAAAGTAATTGTTATAAAAATCTACATAATTCTATTTTTTGACCTAAGTGTAATCTATGTCGATGAAATCTTCGCTATTATATCGACTATTAATCGAATCGAATATATTTATTATCTCTGCTTATTCTTACGAGTGGCTACGATTATATTGCAAATGATTATGATTATAAATTATAATTATTAAATTTATATCTTAACTGTTCACAAATCCTTGAAAGATAAGGCAAGAAAAAAAACTTCAAAAAAAAAGGTCGGTCAATGTTGCACGGAGTATTATGATGCCTCTTGTAGTCGCTTTGGAGCACCTGATGAAGATGCAAAATACATCTTATTGCCTGGCGGTCACGTCTTCCCTTCGGCTTTGATCCAGTCGGCAGTGACACGCAAGCACTACATCGCCTTTGATTAAATATTGAAAGTAACTCTATAACCTACCTATGTAAATTCATCTCGAATCTGTAAGTGGTTTTTTTTTATATCACCTCGTGCCTTGAAACTTAAATGTACCTACGTAATTAACTTCCTCACCTTACATTGATCATCGAAGTGAGCCCGGAAATAAGAGGCAGGTCACCTTTGTATATTCATTCAATTTCAGATTCACCTACATGGGTGAGTAGCTTTATTTTTTGTTTTTTTTTTAACGCTTCAACAGGCCAAGAGGCCCAATTACTGAAGTCGTTACATCACTAAAACACCCAAGCTTGAATAAGTGTGAAACCAATGTCACGCTTACTGGACTACGAGGGCTGCCGCAATTTCAAAGCATTAAATTATTCAGCACGATTCCTCTAAAAAGAAAACTTTTTCGCATGATTTTCCAGCTTGTGTGTTATGAATATCAATTAGTTACGTTCCAAGATAATCAATATTACCCAGATGGATATGTCTCTTGATTCTGCCCCTTTCTTGTACAATGTAAATACTGTTACCCGATACATTTATTATCTCTGTTGTAATCTGGTTTTTTGTATTTAGATTAAATAGATTTGTTAGTGAAAAAATTTTATTATCAGCATAAGATTATGCCTTACTAGCTAATCGACTCTATAACACGGTGGCCCCAATTTGTTTAGCCCTCGCTGCTGGCTCCTCGCCGGAGTGTGCGTGCAGTCATGTAACAGGAGTGAAGGAAACGACTACTCACCTGTCTCACAATTTCGCTATAATTTTTGTCTTATCGAAATTCATTCCAAGGCCAATACAAATTTAAGTTTCAATAGATCACTGAGATCTTTACAATTTTGTAATTCTTACCGAGTGCTTTTAATCCTGAATTAGCATGGAGATTAACAAAAATTACGCGATTAATATTTTAACTTAATTTTGAAGTATGAAAATTTTATCTTTGCCTTTACTTTTGCCATACCATTCGTTATGAATGTGTGATGAAAAATCGCATTCAAATTGTTATTTGCCGGTCTTAATAATATTCAAGGATTCCCTACTTTCTAAGTTAAATATAAATATCCCAAATAATTTATATTTGTTCTGACTGGTGTTGTTTATATAATGTAAAATTAATGAACATTTCGTAATTCTGGGTTTATAAAAAATACTATTTTCAAATCTACATTTAATGCCACGATAAAAGTCAATCAGAAATAAAAATATTATTTTGTCGTTAGTAATAAAAGTATTATTTGTAAATATAAAGAGCTTTAACACATTGATATTGACAGAATTTATAGGTTTAAATCATTTAAAAATTTCTTCCGGCGCTTGCCAAGAATTAGGCAAGAAGATTATTTTTGTGGGTGCAAGTGTACTTCTATTTGTTCAATTTTAAATTTAATTTAGGGGTTACACCACACCGGAGTCTAAAATTTAGGTAGCAATTTGGTGATTTTTCGAAGGAGGTGCTTCATTTTTTGGTTTGTACTTATTAAGGTAATGACGAATAAATATTAAATGTAATTTTTTTTTTAAATTGGCCGCGTCCTGTCCATTGAGCTCTTCCGCCATAACTGAAATGCAAAATTTCCCGGTACACGTTTATCCGAGACAAAAAAGGACATGTACTCATTTAAAAATTAAATATTTAAAATGTTGCATACCATCTGTTAATTATTAACAATCGTTTTGTATATAAATAACTAAAAATGATTTCGATAAAAAAATGTGGAACAAAGAGGGTAAATAATGAATATTTAGTAGGTACCCAAGTTTTTCCTCCTACCAGATAGGTATCAAAATTGATACTTAATTTTGCATAATTGCACAAGCGCTGTATCTTTTTTCAAATTTGCATTTTTATATTCTTGTAACGGTAGCTAGAGCCATTTATGAAATAAATATAACTGCTTCCGATAAATTCTTATATAGAGCTAGAGCCATTTATGAAATAAATATAACTGCTTCCGATAAATTCTTAGATAGTTTCATGTATGCTATATTTAAAAATAATTTTTTAAATATAGCATATATGAAACTAAAAGCTCGGCATTGTCTGTATCGCTTTCTTTATGTACATACGTAAATTTTAAGGGAAACTGATTTGTTACATAGGAGAAATATATCGAGTTTAAAATACGAATTAGGTGGATAGTTTACATTTTGGTTCTGGAGGTACATTTTTCAAACTACTACCATAAATTTCAAAATTACAGTTATCCTGAATTTTACACCTTGCTATATATATACAATAGTTAATGTTGTATGTGTATTCTTAATGGTAAAAGAAAAAACATTTTTTACCGTACCGTCATACAGCTCGAATTCTTTCCACTGAAACACTGCTTTCTCAACTAGGATATCCTTTGTCATCCAAGACCTTATTTGTTCTCAATTTGGGTCCGGTGTTTTTATGGATGTCTCACGATGCGTTCAAAATGTTGTAATTTCCGGATTTTTATTATTTTAAGGATTTACTTTCCTGTCCATCCAGCTATCTTTTAAAAACCATCCGTAGATTTCTCCACGCCTCGATTTTTATGACTAACTTTAACCTCATTTGGTATTGAGAAAATCATTTTGTCATTTAAAGTGGAAGCTCAAGCGGTTGCCTTTTATCCATACCAAGATGGACGTGCAGCATTAATACTGATTTTCAAATAATATTTATTTTATACATATGCATTTAAAATCATTTTACTTAGTACATTTCACTTTTCAATCTACTTTTTTGCCTCAATTTTTTTTTGTTTCGCTGTCCACAAATACTCGTCTCGTAAGCTTGTTTTCAAATTTGGGCCAACAACTTTATTTAAATATTTGGTGAATCAAGGTAATCAAATACAAAGCTAATCCGATAAATCTGAGAAAATTTCGATACGAAATAACAAAAATATCACACTGACAGTTTTGAGAGATTATATTGAACGGCAAATCAAACCGACTCAACGAAATGTATGTTTATAATTATTTCATTATTATAATTTCGTCTTTTTGTAACATTATTCGCTTTAACACAAGTGGATAATATAAAATATGATAAAATGTTAAGTTGACCATGCGGTACCAATTTATTTTGGCAATTATTAAGGTAGTCATCGGCATTTAATGCCACAAATAATATAACGGTTAAAGATGCCCGTAGGTTCGGAATAATTCTGGAAAACTAATTAGCGTGAAATTTCGGTGCTTTATTACTAACTTTATATAAAATGTGCAAAAACCGCAAAGACAAAACGAAAATAAACATCTTATGGTTTGTGTCTTCTGGGGTATTACGCCATGTTTTTACGACCTTTCTGGACGACGTTTCTAACAGCGTTCTCACCCTGCTTTCGACACGGTATTGCAAGCCGATACTTAACCACAACACCAACATTCACAACAAAACATCAGCCCTGATGATAGACCCTGCAATGAGATCCGAAACGTCGGCCAGAAAGGTCGTAAAAACAAGGCATAACACCTCAGAAGACACAAACCAGAATATTCTGAGTGGCCGTGAAAACATAAGAACACTCTTAACGACAAAAATATTATTTTTATTGATTTAAAAAATAATTGTACTTTAGTGTATTCTGAATGTAAATCCACAGCGGCGTTGTGGGTTTGCCATTCTCCATACACTATTATGTACACTGTTTGAGTTAATATGCTGACAGTGAAAAGCATTTTAAAATAAAAAGTAACCCATAAAAACCAAGTTTTATAATACTCCCTTTCTTTGTAAAATATAACAACAATTAAAGACGAATTAAAACATATAACATAACACTAAAGTTACAGTAATTTAATATATTTCTAAAATGTCAGATGTTTTGAGCTTTGGTAAGACACTTCATGCTGTGAAGATTAAATTATAAAAACATCTGTCAGTCAATTTAGATTTTCGACATTCGTAGTGAAGTGCCTATTATGTATACCGACGGAGTAATTCAAATTTAGAAAATATTCCGCGACGTTATCGGGCCGCCGTTGCTAATCAAACTTTTCTAATGATTCCAATTTGAAAAAACCAATAAAATTTCTAAAAATCCGAAATTATACTAGAATTTGACAGATCTTCTTGATCGTCGCCACGAGTCTACTTGCCAAGTTTCAGCTCGATTGGATCACGGGAAAAGGGTCAAAAATCGATCCAAAGTTTTTTTATGGCGAGCCGGCAAGCAAGCGAGCAGACGCCACGAGTTAATATAAAGGGAGTAATAAAGAAATATTATGTCATCACCTATTCAAACGTTTGCGAAGATTAAGGGTCTGGAGAAGGTGCTTCTTGTTCTTAATGACTTATCAAGACCCAATATGTTTTCATATAATCTTTATTGCATTTTATCCCAAAATAGTCCGCTCACCTTCCCTCAGGAACCGCTGCGAAAATATATCTTAGTAATAATTTCTCTGGCTTTCATTGAGGTCTTTCAGTGTGTATATGTATAGAGATTCTACACCGAGGTTATTCCGAACCGAGGTAGTACTTCTTATAAGGTTCATTAGCGGTGCTTCTAGTATAGTAAAAGGGTATAAAATAGGGATTAAACTAACTGTACTCTACGCTTGATTTTTTGTTAAAAAAAGCAAATAAGATGAAAATGCCAAGACGGCCTGATAGAATCACAAGATTGTACAAAATTTTCTCGTAAAATTTCAACTTAAACTTTAAAACGTTCTTCTTATTCCGGAAAAAACAAAATGAAACTCAGATCACATGGATTCTAAAATTCATAAAAATACGAATATCGAAACCGGCTCAAGACGAATAACGAACGGCCAGAAGTAATATGTATGCTTCATTCACTTAAATTTCAGAGACTGGAATGTGACTAGGAGTGCACACAAAATATGAATAAAAATGACAGCAGACCCCCGATTAGAGAAAGCGAGAGAAATGAGGAGTTTACCAAATAATATAGATGTGATTTGTATATTTACCAGTTACTCAGTAATTGTTTTCAATGGTTTCTGAATGAATCAACTGATTCGTTTGTCAATGCGTTATTCGTTTATTTTATGTAAAAAAAAAACCTTTGGGTTTGATGTAAAATAATGAATCTTTATTGGAATCAGAAAACAGTACTGAGACTAAAACCTAAAGGACGAAATAGAAATATAAAAAGGCCTGCGACTAGAATCTATTATTTCTCAACTTTACTTTTCATTTACGTTATATTTTATGTTTACGTTTATGTTTATGTTAATTTATATAGCGCCATCTTTGCGTAAGAGACGCTTCAAGGGCGCTTTACAGGTGCAACATCCCGAAAAAATGAGTTTTTAGGCTTTTCTTGAAGAGTTCCTGGTTCTCCATAGATCGCAGCACTGGAGGCAGTTGATTCCACATAGCTGGGCCCGCAAAGCTAAAAGCACGTTCCGCAAACTTGGTGGCTCCAGGTCTCCTTGGTACAACCAGCTTGCAGAGTGCCTCCGATTTAGCTGACCGCAATGTGAGCCGTCTTCCAGTAATATTGTTTGGGATACAGAGGTCGATCAAATATTGTGGTGCTTTTCTTTGAAGACTTTTGTACACCATCAGAGAGAGTTTGAAATTTATCCGCTCCGGCAGGCGAAGCCAATGTAGCTGCTTCAGCATTGAGGATATCCGCGAGAAATTTGATGCCTTGAATATAAGACTCGCCGCAGCATTCATCACTGACTGAAGTCTGTCGAGCTGAGTCCTAGGCTGTCCTGCATAAATTGAGTTACAATAGTCCAGCCGCGAGATGACGTACACACTAAGCAGTGACTTTGGTGCTTAGAAGAAATAATCAAAAAAGCACAGCTTTTTTGATTATTTCTTTTTATAAATGGAATTAACGGCTTGCTATAAATGGAATAATTTCGGAAATTGATGGACTTACGCTGATGACATAGTAGTTCTAACAAATAGCATTGAACAGCTGTTGAAGTGCATAGTAACGGCTTATAAGACTTTTGCGGTAGAACTAATATAACTAAAGCAAAATAAATGCTCATTAGCAAACAGAATATAGGTAGTTGCCGATAAAAAAAATTTACATTGCTGCAACAAAATTTGAAAAATTGTATTATTCCCGGAATGCAATGTAAATTAGCAATGCGAATTTTCGTCTTATAGGCCGGCGCCAAACTGTATCTTACGCCGCGTCTTTTCCGTCGCGTCAAATCGGCAAAGCAAATGGATCGACTGATCATCCATGAAGAGTGTTTGACAAGCGCATATTGTATAGAAAGAAAACAGACGCAACGGAGTATCCGCATAGTGTGGCGCCGCCCATAATGCAAGATAATATTGCTGAAATCGGAACCCTGGATGAAGAACTTGAGACCAGCTTGCTGTAGAATTTTTCCGGACCGCAATAAACCAACTGCTGATAGTCAATGTGATAGCCGTACACCAATGATGGATAAAGCAGAAATTAGTTTATGAATTGATTTCAACTATCGATTTATTTATTTTTTCAGTATTAAGTATTCATCTATAAAACCCATAGAGGCAGCACAATCAGGTATTGCAGCAGACAGTTACATTATCAAAATAAATTGATTTAGGTTACAATAAATCAACACGATTAATTGTTCCCTTTGATTGTATCTATTTTCAAATGTTTATCATTAATCTTTGCTAATTGACTGTAAATCCTTTCCCATTTACAAATTTCCCTACAATACAATTTGTTTCTTTGGGATAAATACCTACATTGTTAAAAAAATTCAATTTGTAAAAGCTGTTCATAAGATTTATTGGCGAAAGATACTTAGAAATTCTAAGGATAATCTCGTTAAGGTTGTCTTACTTTGCGTATGCAATCATTAATAACAATAAGGATATTTGGTAATTACTTAGATCCAGCTTTATTATAGTAAAAACAGTGACGTGGTGTATCATAAGTAAAAAAAATGTTTTTCTGCAGGTTTTTCCGGAACCTTCTAAACTCACTGACACAGTCGACGCGCCTATTTTGAAACAATCTGAAGCATTTGGGGCCTTCCCATAACAAAACAATGTGCTAGAAAGCAGATTTTCGTCACCCACTCCCACCCACGCACAGCCACCCCCACCAAACTCGCATATTTTTGATGTGACACCAAGGGCTATCCACCATCGTAACCACCGGTGGGTGGTTGTGGAGAAAACTTGGCGGGTAGGGAAACACGGGCTTCTTTATATATATATATATATATTGATATCATTTTACGCAATTAATAGATTCATTTGTAAGGTTACATACAAAACAAATAAGCCAAACAGATACTTAACGTATAATAGACTCGAAATTTAAAATAAATAACATAATATATTAACACCGACACGGCACTGAAAAAAAATTGTTACAAGCAAGAGTGCCCTAGTAGTCAAACATAAAATTTATTAAGATTAAGGCGGCCCTCGTAGCCCAGTGTGTATGACACTGGCTTCTCACACCGAGGGTTCCGGGTTCGATTCCCGGTGAGGTCATAATTAATCTATGTGATTTACTCAAGCCAGGGTATTTTTGATGTCTTGGCCTGTTGAAGCATTTAAAAAAAAATTATAATATATTCAATTAAAATGAAGACATGTAATCAAATGTTCTGTTTTAATCTCAATTGTTTTCAATTAATTTATATGCATTTCACTTGCAGCAGATTCTAAAAATTAAAAAATACAAAATTATAAAAAATAAAGGACTTATTTAGAACGTAATTGTTAATTTTAAAACTGATAAATTGAAAAGTGATATAAATTGAAATATGTATAAAAACAATTATTTTACAGCACTAAAAAGAAAGGATTATCTTAAGAAGTTTAGATTTATTATTCAATACTTTATTATTTATTATTTTTATTATACAATATTATACAATATTGTATTATTCAATACATTTATGTTTTATGTAAAGAAAAATTATCTTTGAACGTACAAATGTATTTACATCTAACTACTTAAACCTTTCGTTAAAATTCTTAACATTATCATGTCGCGAAAATCGTTAACCAATTCGTTAAAATAATTATGGTAACCCGCATAAAAGATTTTTAGTTATTATTCTTGACCATGTACACAATGTATCCAGTTTTGAGGGCTTTGAGATGGACTTCAAAAGAATTGAAAAAGTTAAAGAATATTGTGACGATGATGATGTTACAAACAGTTATTTTTTAGCAGGTCCTACTTACGGCAGATGTATAAGGCACCGGGTCCAAAATTTCCGGCGGCTCGTGGTCTTCATTATTTAACTTTAAATTCATTTTAAAATTTCAATTTACCAATTATAACATGAAAATATTTCACATGTTTATCACGTGTAAAGGAAGCTACTCACTGATATAGATTTTTAATAAATTAAATGAATTTAAACTTTAAAAATGAAATTAACGCCAAACTTTTAATCACGCGAATTTATCTTAAAAGATGTGCTTATTTTCACCGAAAAATATGTTCAACTTTTCAACACAAACGTCTTTTATATTTACATTAGTATTGTTTATTATAAATACTCTTCATTAAAAATTTTGTTCTGCCCGAGTCTTGACATTTCTGTAAACATTTCACTGAAATATTCGCGAGATGTTTATTTTCAGATTTAATAATCCTCGTGTTTAATTATTTAATTAAAAGTTTAAAATATATACTAGAAACAAATCCTTTGTATTATATTTCTCACATTGTTTTATTCTAAATATACATCATTGTTGGTATAATACAACGCAAGTTTGTATCATAATAATAACCGAAATATACGCACAGTCGCACTCGCGTTGTTTTAAAATTGATATTTTTAAATTATTTTTTCGCCGTTTTCGACATGATTTTTCGTAATGGCAACACTTTTTTCGCGTGGAACAATGGAGGCGCGTCGTGTCAATGGCGGGTGTAGGATTCTCGCGGTCGGTCCGTCGCGCGGCGTGTAGTCCTGTCCGCACGCACGCGACTATGGCGAAAGGCGGGCTGCCGAAGCAGACGGATATAGTTTACCGCTCCGTGGCCGAATGCAAATGGCGGAGAATCAACACCGCGAGGAGAAAATAAGACGTGCTGCGTTTTAATTATGACAGATTTATTTAGTGCGCGCCGGCGGAAGTGCGCTGCGCCGTCTGGGCGTTGGGCCCGGCGTTGTGCAAGAGTCTATTGTTGTACGCACGTGGGTACTCCTTTCTTTTCTGTCCGACTCTAAGTTCTGCATTCCCGGTCGATTAGTTGACTCTTCTTCTTTTTTTTTAATTTTATGATTCTTTGATGATTGATTCCTTGGTGATTCTTTATGATTCTTTGGAAGTTTGTAAGATAGAGCATGAAGTTGGCTAAATTTTTACATATTCCTTTAGTTTGTTCACCGAGAAAAAAACATTTTTAGCGATAAATGTAGGTATTGTAGGTAGACTGTAGGCCATCGAGGATGATGGGAAAATATGAAAATGATATCTACCATTTATTATCGGTTGTGCGTCCGAGCGTGACTGAAGAGCCCTATTCTCGAACCCCTCACCTTTCGAGTCGTGCACGTGTACCCGATGGGCAGCAACTCAATAGGTGTTTTGAGATATGGATCTTCCTTCTTTTTTTACCTTTTTCTTCTTTTCTCGGAAATTGCATCAGCCGTACACCGTTCACGATATACTTTTTGACTCCGATGTACCTCGTCAAGGGCCGTGATGCCCCAGTTTACAGGGTTTATCCCACATCTGCTCAAATTCGCCTTCAGGGTGTCTTAGTATCTTTTTCGGCCCACCCTGTCTTCTTTTGCCATGTGACAGTTGCGCAAACATAATTTTCTTCGGGTAACCATGTGTCTTCCATACGCGTACAGTGGCCTGCTCGTCGTAATTGATGCTGCAGGATCGTGGTTTCAACACAGGGAATGTCTGTCTTTTCCAAAACGCTCAAGTTTGTTCGACGCCCTTTCCATGTTATATCTAAGATCTTCCTCAAGTAGCTGTTATGATATTTCTCGAAGGACTTTAGGTTGTCTAACTTCAAGTCCTTCGAGTTATATTGTAAAATACATAACGCCCATGTTTCACAGCCATAAAAAGTGTGGTAACCCACACTTGTGGCTAATTTTTCGATATTTTACTAACACAAGCTTCCTGAAAATTAGAGTTCTCTAAATATAAAATATTAAAAACGTTAGACCTGGCGCCAAAAACTAATGGGGTCCTATATTTAAATGGCTTTGGGGTCCCCTAGATATGTTCAAAGCGGCATTATATATTTATGTATAGAAGACGACTGAAGGGAGTATATGAGCCCGTAGCACCTTTTTTACAAAAACTAAATCTTACTTTAATATATACTAAATTCTACAACATACACTTAGAGTTACTTTGTTAGCATACCTTCAAAAGGAGCATTCCCTCTCACCACCAAGTATATTGAATAACCATATTCACTTTACTTTACTTTAATCGCATGGCTAACTGAGTACCGGGTCACTTGGACCCCTTGCTCATTCATCTTGATGTAGTGTGAAGGGACTTTAAACTTCACTTATAGCCTAACCATATTCATTTTAACGCCATTTTAACCGAATAAGGAGAGGGAGCGCCTATTTCAAAATTACAGTAGTAACCAAACAACTCAAATCGTGTGTAGTACAATGCTTGGTTTGGTTTAAATTAAAATAATCATGTTGCACTACAAGGGAAATGTCATATAAATTAATAATGTAATATTTTTTGTAAAACCTTGTAAATAATGATAAAAAATCACAGATAAAAAAAACGAAAATAAAATACGATTTTGCTTTAACTCGTTTCGCTTATTAAAAGAAAGTATTTACAGATTTGCAATGAACGTAAAATAGCTCAAACGCGAGTGAAGTATACGCCATAATACAAATAATGTAACTATATAGTTTACATGATACGGAAAGAGGCCTTGTCGACTACGAGACCTATTGTTGTATTCGTGTTCGTTGTATCTTTATTCCCTGTTTCCAACACCTCTATTTACGTTAATGATACAACCTGACTTAAAGTTTTCCAAAATTCAAATTTACGGAAACAATGCCCGGTTACGCCATAAGAATGCAAAATGACAACGTCCATTTTGGCGTAATTATGATAATTTTTCATATTAGTAGAAACACTAAAGCCAGTTAAATCTCGACACACCGCGAACGCAGCTTTTTACGATTAAATTTCTTGTGATTGTTTATTTGCACAGTCTTTGAATTTTATTAATTTGTTTATTCAGTTCTTGATGTAAGATCGAGAACTAAGTGAAGTGTATTTATTTATTATTTTAAGAATATTTGTGATATTTCGGGATCTCCATACTATAATACCCACTATTTGATACAATGGTCCACACTTATAAAGGTATTCAGTCTCTGTGAAAACTTGTAACACGTTGGACAACTTTTTATATTAATATTATAATGTGTAATTAGATAATTATGTACAAATAAAAAAATATTTTTAACAGAATGTTAGTCAACTTATATTTTCACCCCTGTTTTTGAGTCAAATTTATGATTTTTTTAAATTTTAATTTGACTCAAAAATAGGGGTGAATATGTTAAATACCAATAATAAAGGTTTAAAATTAAATAATTTAGGGAAGCGGTGAATAATAAAGCACTTCTAATTAATAACCAAATCAATTTTCCATACAGCCCATTGTTTAATTTAACTTTCACAAAAGATTTGGTAACACCCACTTTAGACCCCTCTCACTCTATCCCGTTAGATTCCTGATTGTTCTGTAGGCTAGTTAGTGCATGCTTGTCCCTGACAAGATTAACACGAATGTGAGAAATATTGGTGAAAGTTTAACAATACTATGGTTGTGGTGTATAGTATTGTGAGCTTAGTTGTGTAGTGTTGGTCCTGACGAAGAAACGGGTACGTCTCGAAACCGGTATTCCTTAAATCTGGTAGTGGTTTTAACTAAGTTAACTAACATTCTGTTATAATGTCTAACCACAAAGTTAAAGCTTTAAATATTAATAATAAATATTTTTAAATGTAATAAATACATGACATAGGTATATATAAATAAAAAACATGTTTATATAAATAAAGACCACTTTAGAGTTCAATTATACACTACTAGTTTCGAAAACTACCGATGTTCTCATCTAAAGGTAACCATGTAAACAGTTTATATTCTGTACAAGTGTTTTATTTATAAAGATTAATCAATCATGTCATTCCACAATGTTAATTCCAAAACAAAAAATAATATAAAAATACATAATATAATGTGTTAAGCATACGCGAATATCTTAAATACATCAAGGGCATATAAGGAATATTGAGGCAGCCTTTTTTCCACAAGAAAAGAAAGCTGCAACAGCTGCTCAGAGAATAAAGGTCCATAAAACGAAATACATGCAGCAACAGTGGGGATCAAGTGGGAAGACCTCACTTGGACGCTGTTGAGAACTTTACTATTCCGAAGCGAATGTCAACAACTCGAACCCAATGAAAACAGAGTTAAAAGCAAGATTGACCTAAGCTAACAAATGCCTGTACGCTATAAACAAAAGATTTAAAAATAAAAATGTAAGCCATCCGAAATAATCATTTACAAAACTATTCTCAGACCAATTGTATTACACAGTAGCGAAACGTGGGCCTTAACCTTGCCAAAAAAAACATGAAAATATCTAGGAACGTAATTTAAGTATTCCGTTTTTTTTTTGCTGTACAAAATATGGGTAGTAACGAATCGGCTGGAACCATAAACTGTAAAGTTTCATACGACGAATCAGATATCATGGCTACACTGAAGATCGCTCGACTGTGGTGTACCGGACATATTAAATTAATGTCTCGTCCAAGATACCCCCATGTGAATTGCATCAGTATCCCTAGAGTACACGAACACAAGAGAGACTTTTTAGAAGATAATAAAGAGAAACCTTGGCGTTCATGAATGGAGGGAGGGGGAGCTTGTGACCAAAAAACCGTTTTATATGGTCCTACATCGGTCTAAGTTATTCGCCGCCTGGTTGGCATTTTTTTATTGCTAAAAGAAACCGTGCGACCCGTTTAAAACAAAATGGGCCGAACAACTGCTATCCAAAATTTTTCCCATTGTTCCAGCCATTCACTTCTTTATTTCTTTAAAATACGATAAGGTATATATTTAAATAAAAAGAAAATAGAACGAGTTGTAAAAACAAGATGTTTAAGCACAGCTTACAAAATTATTACAAAATAGCAGTAGATAAATAGAGAAAGAAAAAAGCACAACATATAATTCACGGGTGAAAAGCAAAACACACCTTGACAACTAAGGGAACTGAAAGAGAACACTCCCTTATGGGATAAAAGGGAGGACGATACAAAAAAAAAAACATAATTATAAGTTATGCGCATGCACCATGGCTAGCACATACAATCCGGGAGCATAATAAGCATTACTCCATTAAGGACCGACTAACTGTCGGCACCCCTGAGAATCTCCCACCTGGAGACCCACACCCGCAGAAAAGTCCTAAACAGTTTCAGGTTCCTAGCGTAGCTTAATTTCGTATAGCACCCCGATCTACTACATTTAAATCATCTTTCATATCTTCTCTAGCATCCCTCAATAAAATCCGGCTCCAATGAGGCATACCCACCGCTTACCCAGGACCGTTTTATAAGCAAAAGCTCCTATATCGGTCCTACTCAGTCGCCGCCAGGTTGGCATTTTTTAATGCTAAAGGCAATCCAGCACTGCAAAGCAGAATTGGCCTAGAAACCCGGCTCCAGGTATACCACGATACCGGGGCAAGTCCTAAATCGTGGAGCTTGCTTCTAAATTCCCCGTGATCCGTTTCCCCAGCAGGTGCCTAGCCAATGAGGCTTGTGTTACTTAAAATTTCCGAGAATTTTATCCAATGGCTTTGGATCAACGGCATCCAAAGCCATTCTCTATTACCAAGGATAACAATAGACAGACAATCTTTGGTCGATAGAGTAAGGAATGAACAAATTAGACGCGAGTGCAATGCTGGCTGTAGTGTGGTAGATAGAATAAAGTAAGGAGCGCTGAGATGGTTTAGTCATGTGGAACGTATGAACGAGGAAAGGATGGTTAAGAAAATATATGAGGCGAGTGTTGAAGGCAACAGGAATAGAGGGCATCCGCGAAAGACCTGGCATGACCAGATGCTACAATTATAGGAGGATGGCCCTGTTCATAACCTCAATAACCGTAGAACTTGTATGAGAAGATGTATGAATGTGGCCGAAGCAAAAGTGGTGTGCCAGGATAGAAGAGTGTGGCGTTCAACCCTCTCTGCTTACCCCTGCGGGGAAACGGCGTGATGGTTAGTTAGTTAGTTAGTTAATTAGTTATAGACAGATGTTTCCTCGTGTATTATGTAAATTTCTCTGAATCGCCAGTAATTCCATCATCTCATATTAATATATGGTTTATGTTTACTAATTTATTGTAAATGAAGCGTAAGATGAATTCAAATGTATATTACGAGCGAAAAATATATTTGATAATCTTAGTCAATATTCTTGAATTCAGCAATTTAATCTGAGGACAGTGTATCCTGTCTTAAATACGTGTCACAACTCCATACATTTGCATAAAGCCCACTAATGGAGCAATTTTATTCATTTATAAAACATCGTTGGTTTGATAATTAATTAATTGATTAAATCATTATGTTTGTGTCGTTTTAGAAAAACGTGTTTTTTTTAATATACGGAACCCAATAAATAAATTGTAATTTGATACTTTTCAATACACAAATTTGATAAAAAATTCAAAAGAAACTGAGAAAAAGTGGTTAATAATCGCCTCAAAAAAAAAACATGTATCAAATTTGCACGCGTCACTAAGAAAACTTACGCCGAGACACATAAATATTTGTTAATACTGACACGTCTCTCAGGAATGGTGAGTGATCTAAAACTTCCAACTAGAAATCTGTTTCTCCGAGAGCAGGTTTACACATTATCGTGTGTAAGATATTTATTGTAAAGTAAATAAATATTAATCACCACTTTATTTAGCGAGATCCCAAATACATACCGTCGCTAGTAAGCGTTGCGGCTATGTCTCTTGTCATCTTCGGAACGAAAAACTTCTGTTGAATTATTAGCGTCGTTTTAAGTAAATCGGATCTTCTCTATTTTTTTATAAATTGTAGTGCTGTCATTGAAAATGTGATGAGAATGAAATTTTTAGTACCTACACTACATTGACTAGGATTGCTTTTTTTTCGATATAATATTATAATTTTTAATAAATAATGGCATAATTTAGATGGCTCACATTTCACGCTTGCGATCAATGCTTTCTATATCACACTTCGAGATTAGGCGTTCAGCATAGCAACACATATTATGTATTTCATTTTTCACAGAACATAATTTTGATTTTTAAATAAAAAAAATTAATTCTTATGTTCCAGGTATTTTTTTTTAACCAAATTAATTAATCAATTAGAAAGACATACAGAAAATCTAATTCAAGAAAAAATATTAGGTTCCTACTGGGATTCGAACCCAGGTCACCTCCTTTCCGGTGCTCTGACCACTAAGCTATAGCAACCCTCTATGTTTCCGTGAATATATCGACCTTGTAATGACCCAGGTAGATAGAGGGCCCTCGGGGCCTTGATACATTTAATAATAATTTAGTATAGCTCCTCGTCAAAAGGTGTGGCTTTGTTAAATGTAGAAATCCAATCTATCTCTTGGTCCGGCACCAGAGTGATGTATGAGGGGGTGGTCCAAACGTATAAGGCGAAGAATAATATAATATAAATCTCAATATTAAATAAAACATTTTTCTTATATGTGAGCGCGCGACGCTCTGCATGGCGCAAGAGGGGCACGACTGCGAATTGCGTTGTAACTATATAATGATCGCGGAATAAAATATTATACCTTCTTGAAATATTATAAATATTGTATTCCATACAATATTAATACTCTGCCTGTGCTAGCTATACATTTAACTAAAATATATATTATTAACTGGAAATAATTATTCTGTGAAAATTTCGCTTTTGAATGCAAAATTAACTAAAAATATTAACTAAAATATTTCTAACATCTTGGGTTCGCACACTATATTGATAATACCTAATGCCCTTCGCATTTACTAAATGTATTACCTAAATAACCACAGCTATACCATCCTGTCCGTCAGGGACGAAACATAAAACACAGTTATATTTCTAAAATTGCTACCTCTTACGCGACAAAAATACCTATTACAGTCGGGCTATGAATATGAACTATCTCCGCCTCATAATGGCGCCTGGTACCAATACTAAAACCTTTACTAGAAATAATAAATGCGAATAAATCTCGATAAATATAATATATACTATTCGTAATACGTCGTTGAATTGGCACATGATTCGTCTAATGGATGAAGGACCCCGTTGTGTATCGTAATAACTTCAAATTCTTTTATAGGAGCAGTGTGGAAACAATTGCATAATATTACGTAATAAAATCATCTAACGAACCTAATAATCTATACATTTATGTTACAATAAAATACGTTCACCAGAAGAATTCGTGTATTAGAAATAAAACATTTCCGTTTGGAAACAACCCAATAAAATCAATCGAACGGCATAAAGAGGAGAAATTCACATATTAAATAACACTGAAACTAATAATTTTAAACACTTTATATTAACATATTCTTACCTTGAATGGTGTCGTCTTAGACGTGTATGAACCTGTTCATATTAATTCCTGGGGAAAATAATACATATATTTGCTATCTACGAAATAAGACATTTTTGAAATGAAACTTCTTTATAAATAAGTAGATAAGGTCTCGGGGATGGTTTGTTCGAAAGGATTCTACAACAGCCCGTGAGTTTATATGAAATAATAGTTTCTTTGAATGCTAAATTTTGGTTTTTTAAACCCTCAGCATCTCTGCTGAGAGGGGTTGAGGCTCCGCGCCCGCCTAAACCCGGTGGCCGACTTCCTAAGTGACTAAACGGCCCCCCTTGTTCCTCCGGAACTTACTGCATCCCGAGACTCTATCTCTTCTTTACGAGATGTGATCCTGTGACGCCTCTCTTTTAGGCTTATAATTGAGAAGGCCGTACTCTTTTGGTACGAGTTTCTGATGATGTGTGTTGTCTTGAGGCGCCTTTCTTTTAGGCCGGTGTTTGAAGAATCATGTACTCTTTTGGTACGAATTGATGACGACATTAGCCTCCTTTGCGGGCATAGTCAGCGATGTTACAAATTATTGTGCAATCTCATTATGCCTTTTCAGAGCGGCGTCCCACGATTCTGCATCTTGCAACATTTACTTTGGACAAATGTTAGAGTGTTAGTAACATATTTATAATATCCCAGCTATTCCATATGAGTGAATGATTTTTATATTTATTCTGGCCCTGTCTTTCTTACAGAGGACGAAATAGAAGTTAACGTTTTCTATCAAGGTTTTACAGCATTCAAGCATGGAAATCCTTCCAAAGACATAGGGAACCTTTTTGTTGGTTTAAGTAGTTTGCGCCAGATGAGGTTAGGTGGTCGGTTTATTGACGACCCCGAGCAACAAGGAGGACCCCGCCTTTAAGGGGCCCTGCAGGGGCTTGTGCGGGTTCCACGCCCAAGTGCCGGCAATCATCCACCCCTCAGCCAGCTAGGCTAACACAAACCAGATATCCCCAATCTTTAGTTAGACTTCCCCATTCTGTCCTTTACTCGTCATTCTGAAGCTACTTGTTAAGCTAGATGTACCGAGGTACTCAAATCATAAAGAGTTAACTGAAGACCGGATTGCGCAATACTTATGCAATACAGTAATTATTATAATGCTACTAAGTAATTCATATAGAAATCCGTGTATTCAAATTTTAGCATAAACGGTATGAAATTCGCTTTGCATAAAAATACACCCGTTTGGAACGGAATTCTTGTACGATTTGAACCAATATCACACAAGCAATCGTGATATTTAATTACACATAATTATTCCGAACTCAAATATTCCCAAAATAAATACATTTCGATAGTGAAAATAATTAACCGTAATAGATAATATGAATATGATCCTTATCTGTTACTCTTTGTGGCGGAATCCTCCTTCTGGTGCTGCGGGATGGTGGAATCTCTATACTTCGCCGCTGCAAGACCCGCTTTCTCTCAAGCTGGCAGCTCCTTTGCTCGCAACTGATGATCTGGAACTCGGGGCTCCGTCGGTAGTCTGTTGGGCAGCGCTCCCGCTCGCAAGTCTGGTCTCGAACTGAAGGGGCTGAGTACATCGTGTTCGCTCCTTTTATAGTAATGATTTCACCATACCTCTGAAATCCACGCTAGTGCAGTGACTCATCCTATGCGCGATGACCTCACCGCCGGCGCTCGCCATTGGCCGGATTCAGCCATCAGGACGGTCGCCTCCGGCTCAACCCGTCGAAAGGTAACGCGTGCCTGTGATTGGTCCGTTTCGTTAAAATAAGAGTAAAGCACTCGCTACACGCGAGACTTGCTGTTCCGTTTCATAAATAATAAAGGCTCGTTCGCACCTACTCACAAGGTCGAGTCTATTAGGATTGGCAAACAATATTAATTTAACACAGAATTATATCTATGGTATAATAAAAAACCTAAGAAATATTACTTGTATAGCCGAATATTCAATATTTTGTTAGCCTCTTGTAATACATGGAATCTTGAGAAGAAATATATCAGGCTTTTACTTTTAAACGATTCCAAACAGAAGAAATATATTTTTGATGTCCATACTTGACTTTTTTGAATATTATTATTTTAAGATTTTCTAAATTTATTAAATCTATCTCTATGTCGACCATCACAACCTTATATGTAGTTCTTATTTTTATTAATTGATTAATTTTTATTTTTTGTCCATAGAGCAATCCACTTTTTTTGATACGGTAGTTGAAATTACTTTGCAATGCCACCGCTAGATGGACGCCATGATTAATTGAATAATTCATTTTTATTTGGACATACATTTATACAACAGATATTATATATTCAAGAACACATTCATATTTGTAAAGTTGTAATTTTTCAGAACAAAGTTCTGTGAAATATTTAATAACCAAATTAATTAATCAATTAGAAAGACATACAGAAAAATCTAATTCACGAAAAAATATTAGGTTTCTGTATGTCTTTCTAATTGATTAATTAATTTGGTTATCAAATATTTCACAGAACTTTGGTCTGAAAAATTACAACTTTACAAATATGAATGTGTTCTTGAATATATTTTTTTTTATTTGAACTCCGTTGGGGGGCAGTATCATCAATGCTACGTCATATTCTTGCTGCTCTGTGGACTACAGGCCTGGACGTTTAAAAAAGTCATCATTTAAAGGCTGGAGACATTTGAGATGTGGCTGTGCCGACGTATACCAGAGATCTCCAGGGTTGACCACATTACAAACGAGGAAATTTGTATTTCGTAAGACGCACGAACAAATAAGAACTAGATCTAAGAAATATATTATATATAATACATATGTAGAAAGACGCTACGCTTCCACATGTAACTTTAGAAAGTAGCTCAATACCCAAAATGCCAGGGATTTCTCTGGGAAATCTTTCACTTAGGATAGATTAGTATACTGCAACTTGGTCACCAACCTTCGATAGAAGATTGGACATTTTGACGATTTTCGCTGACAATCACGCGCAGACAACTGCGCGCAGATCTAAAGCGCGCAAAACAACCCCGACAGCAGTACGCAGATAAAAAAGCTTTTTTAACCCAACCTTACATACAGTCCACTTATGATGGTGGAAAATGTGTGAAACAATCCATGAAAAGGTTTGTCTTCAACAATAGAACACATTAAAGAATAAACTTGGTTGAAAAACGTCGAATTTCATCAAGAGAATGGAATTTATTTTTTTCGTACTAGTTGATTCGTTGTTTCCTTTTATAGTCGATTCGCATATTAAAGAGATGAAATTATTTTTTTATGCCCGTTATATTCACTTTATTATTTACTGTTCAGCTTTGTAAAACCCTATAAAATGAATACATGAATCATTGTCGGCACGCCGTTGTCCTGAGTGCTGTTGTCGGCGCGCAGTTGTCTTGTGCGCAGTTCTCGGGAGACCAATTTTCCAAACACCACTAGCTTCTCCAGATTGGCATCCCCTCCGCGGGTCATGTTTTCGAAAAATTGGAGGATGCGTCTCGGAAAATCTATCTTGGATCCTTAATTGTTGCAAAATTAAAGCATTAGTAGGCATTGCTGTCCAAGCATTCGCTAAACTTTAAATTGCGAACAATCTAAATTCGAAATTCAACTGATTTTTAAAAATATTTGCATTTAGTTTCACCATTCAACCATTCAAATTTAGTTTTCTACAATAATTATAATAAAATAAAATTCACTGGCAGCTTATTTAAAGCACAGAAATATACCATCCGCGACAAATTATAATATTTGTATATCAGGCAAGGCACTCATCTCAACAAAAATATGTTGTTACTCTGAAGCGTAAATCTTTATCAAATTTATTATTCAGCGGCGTGTTTCGCGAAAATACCGTGTTTAAATAAATTATTTATTTGCAGTGCAGATTCCGTGTTGCGTGGGTTGCGGAAAGTGAGGGGTTTTAAACTGTGTTTCGTCTTCTTCACCACAACGGTCCAGTTGGATCTGCTCGGTAGTAACTTTATTATTTGCAGTTAGTAACTTGAATAGTTTCTCGTGATTGTAGGTAAATTGTATCTCTTCCTAATAATGTTGCCAGGTATCATTTTGACCCGGACACGGTGGGTCTCGGGTCCAGCAATCCTCTTGCGGATACAAATTGTCTACAAATTATGTCTTGTATAATATACCAACACAAACGAGACACCACGAAGCGTTCTTCGTTGGTATAACTGTGCTACAACCTGTTGATGGGTATAACTATGCTTAAAATCTGATAAATATAATATTCTCAAAATTCAGAATAAATTTAACAAACATGAATAAAGAATTTGTTATAAAAAATTATCTCCACTTTTACTACCACTTTTGATATAAGCACAGGGCAATTAGTAGAAATGTCGCATAACGTTCCCCATTCTTGTCCGTTCAATTTCGGGGCGAGTCGACTTTTTAATAATAATCGTATATTTTTCATAAATTTTATTAATTCTTGTTTTTATTCTCGTGCCTGTCGGGTTATCGGATGATAGCGATCATGTTGGTGATCATAATCTTGCTATCGTGAGATGAGATGCAGGGTCTGATACATGTCTGAATGTGCTATGACGTTGCCAACATATTATTGTTATTTTCGGGTTTTAATTGTTTTCAGGATTTGTCTTTCCTTTCGAATCTGGATCATTAAATTGTCATTTGTAACCCTACCAGCCCAGCTTATATTTAGAAGCCGTCTGTAGATCCACATCTCAAATGCTTCAAGTCGCTTCAGCATTTTATTTTTCATTTATTGGTTTTCTTACAGCCATATGTACAAGAATATTATACCAGTATCGAAAAAAGTAAGAAAAAACAATATGCAAATGTATTTGTGTTTTTGTGTGTCCGTGTGTGTATGCGTTTTTATGTGTTCGTGTGTGTGTTCACATGTGTGGGAAGAAAAATGTCATCGCGCGAGTTTATACATAAGGGATTTTGTAAACTGCTCAAAACTTAAATATAAAATATCGAAACCTGCAAAGGCCGTGTCATAGGTATCTAGAACTCTGTTAATAATACAGTTTTACCGTAGTTTGTTCTCCAACGATTTATGTGGAAAAGGCGTGATTTTTTCAATGAGTGTCTATGATTCCATTCTACATAAAAGTACAGGGAACACATATCAACAAATCATTCTCATCGCATATTTACGTTTATTTCACGGCTGCATAAAACATTTTTCATCCGGAAGAATGCAGCTTTGGCTTGCTCTATACGAAATTTCATTTTCCTAGAAGAGTTCCAGTTTTCGTTTAATCTATTAATTAATTTTTCTAATTTTTTCACGAATTACTTTGAAGTATGCAGCCCTACCCCGATATAAGTTTCTTTCGTGATACTGCACCGTTTTGCACTCAGAAATATTGAAAAAATGTGCAAACTTTGATGTCGTTTAGTTGACATTTCACCTATAGTGTAAATAATATTTTCTTTTCATAATTAAATGAATTCGAGCCATTAAACAATGGCTCGCGAATAAACAATGTCAGTCTTGTAATCCTGTATTTCGTCTAGTGAAAAATTTTGTCAAATTGACATTTTTCCTTCTTCCCCTTGTGACTCTGTTTGAAATATCAAATTTCTCCAATCTGAGAATACATTATCTATTAAACGGGTCATCGAGGTTCGCTCGCGGGACGCTGACCGAGCCAAGAGACAAGAGCCAGAGTTCCCGGCGAAGGTACGGTTCGTCGAAGGGGCTGGAACTTTGATAATGGTGACTTCGACCGACTGTACTTTCTAATGGACGGTATCGACTGGGGAGAAATGTATAGCATATCTGATGTGAATGAGGCGGTACATTATTTTTATTGTACTATCGAAGGTGTACTTGATACTTGCTTCCCTAGAAAATCTCAGGCTACTGGTGGAAGGCGATATCCAAGGTGGTTTTCTAGGGATATTATTGGAGACATACGGACTAAGCATTTCTATCATAAAAAATGGAAAGCTTCTGGTCGTCACGGTGATTATGAGATGTTTGGACGTTACAGATCCATCGTAAGACGTAACATTCGATTAGCATACCGGGAGTTCATTTCCAGCATGGAAAATAACATTATTCAAGATCCTAATACTTTCTGGGACTACATAAAGTCACAAAAGGCGGATGGCGGGAATGTTAACTCCATGACATGGGGCGAAAAAATGGTACGGGGTGCAGATATTGCTGAGGCGTTTGCAGGTCATTTTAAAACAGTGTATAGTAGTGAACCTCCGCTTCTGGATATTAACATTGCTAGGCAATGTTCTCCGATCGGTGCACAGTCTATTGATGTTCAAAATATCAGTGAGAAGGATGTGTCCGACACTATAAAAAAATTAAATAATACTCATTCTCTTGGTCCAGATTTCATTCCAACATTTCTCTTAAAAGGTTGTGTGGAACTGATAAAAAAACCACTTTGTTTTTTGTATAATCTTTCCATTAATACAGGGATCTTCCCGGAAACATGGAAGACTTCAAAAGTTACTCCCATACATAAGAGTGGCTCTAAGTCGTCCGTAGAAAATTATAGACCTGTAGCTGTTCTCTCTGCCCCAGCTAAGGTATTTGAAATCATAATAAGTAGAACCGTCGCTTCCCGAGTAGAGCCATTTATAATTGATGAACAACATGGATTTAGGAAAGGCCGCTCGGTTGAGACAAATCTGATGGTCTTCACAAATTACGTCACGGAAGCTCTGGACGCGGGACATCAGGTAGACTGTTCATATAATGACTTCGCCAAAGCCTTTGATACAGTCAACCATGATGTCTTATTGAAAAGGTTGTATGAGATTGGTTTCTCGGATGGTATGCTAAAATTAATGTCGAGCTACCTCCAAAATAGGAACCAATACGTCTCCTACGGCCTATTCGCGTCAGAGTGCTTCTTTACCTTCTCGGGTGTCCCACAAGGATCTAACCTGGGTCCATTGTTGTTTTCGATTTTTATTAATAATATAAAAAATGTAATCTTAAACTCGCGCTTTCTGTTATTTGCGGATGACTTAAAGCTTTTCTTAAAGGTATCAACTTTGGACGATTTTCGTCTTCTCCAAGCAGATATATCAAATATATGTGAATGGGGAAGACGAAATAAACTTTTGTTTAATGTTTCCAAGTGTTCGGTTACATCCTTCACTAGGGCCCAAAAAACTCTATTTTTCGCTACAAAATGAACGACCAAAATCTGACAAGAACATCAAATGTTAAAGATCTAGGTGTTAGATTTGTAAGCAACCTAACATTTCACGATCACATAGAGACGATCAGTGGTAATGCTTTGAGAATGTTAGGATTTGTTCTGCGTACTGCCAGGGTTTTCGAGAATACCCGCGTACTCAGAACTCTTTACAACTCCTTGGTGCGGAGTAGACTCGAGAGTGGCTCGATGATCTGGGGGCCACATGAGAGCAAGTACTCTCTTATGGTGGAGAAAGTCCAAAAGAAGTTTCTGAGATATCTCTACATGAGAGAGTACGGGCATTATCCTTGGCTTTACCCAACCGAGTTTCTCCAGGGTATGCTTGGCTACAATAGTCTAGAGACTAGAAGGATGTGTATTTGATTACACATTTTTATCGATTGTTGCGCGGTATGATCGATAATCCTGAAATTATGCAGAGCATTGGTTTGTATGTTCCTGATAATTACACTAGACATCGTCAGCATAGATTGTTTCACATTCCAATATACAGGACCAACCTGCCGATGGTTATGCCTGTTGGAAGAGCCACAGCTATGCTGAACAAAATTGCTTTGGGTATTGATATATTCCATGTGTCTGAGGGGGTTTTCCGAAGCGGGATTCTCCTACACCTTTGACCAGATTTTATGTTATTTTTAATTTATTAAATATTTTCATTTTTGATATATACTTCCTAATATGTATGCCTTAAACATTTTGTTTGTCATGTACATATTATCGTGAAATAAATTGAATTGAATTGAATTGAAAGACGGAAAGTGACCACGGACAATGATTGTTATGACGGCTCACGAGCTCGGTGACCGATGTACCAATCAGATTCCGCGAATTCTCGCAGCCGGCGCTGGACTCGCGAGCTCCGAAATAACCCCGACCGCAATCCGGCGTGGCGCGGCGCGAAACTGCGCTACAAATGCGGTTTCATCGTTTCCCGAGCGGTGATTAATAATTTTCCGTTAATTTAGATATTATTCGCTGTGACGAGTCCGGGAAACTGGTTGCTCAACGTGTTACTTTGTTTTAAGGTCGAGGTTCGGGGTCTGGATTCGGGAGTACTTTTACCGGAACTCCAAATAGTTGTGTGGAAAAGTCTCTTCCAAATTATTTTTTTTGGGTCGCAGTCCTAGGATTGGTCTGCAATTCTCCTCTCCACTCGCCCTCTCCACTCCTCTCTGTCACCTGCCAGCCTCTTCGTCTCTTGGTAGGTGCTACAGCGCACATTTCCGATAATCTGGTCTACGTAGCTTAATCTCGGGCGGCCTCTACGATTGTTGCCTTCAACATTCCCCTCGACGATGGTTAAAAGCAGGCCTGGATACCTTATATTACGGCCTATCCAAATTGCTCGCTGTTGGGCGATTCTATTAAAGAACAAAATTACTGGATATTTTTATGAATTATTTATGAAAAACAGTGAATGGCACCTAATTTTATTAATATGGAATTTTCTGATTTACGTTTGATCGTTGGGCTGGTGGACTGTCTGTGACTTTTGATTGGACATTCCAATGGCCCAATCGGTAAACTCGTATACTCGTTCGTTGCGTGTACGAACGTTAAGCTTAATGATTCGTGAGTTCTACGAAATTATTCGCTCACCAAAAAAAATGTTGGACGATTTTGAACTCGGGCCGTACGAACAGATTTCATCCTTCTATAATTATATGTCAGACCTGTTTTCCACAGTTACACGTAGAAAATTGTCGATATTCATCGGTATTGCTCGTCAGTGATCGTTACTGTACTACAATCTCAAATAGGTATAAATAAATATATAATGAGTAGCTTGTTGGTCTTGTGGTTAGGACACTCGCCTCGTGATCCAATGGTCGCGGGTTCGAATCTCAGCCCAGACTAGGAAGTTAGTCCTATTTTCATAGCACAAGCGTTTAGCTTAGTTTGAAAATAGTAAGAATATTGATGTGACACGTATTCCGTGTTCGCATCTCTATTTATTTTAAATAAAAAAAAAAAATAAAAAAATAAAAAAATTTTTCACTTGATGAATTCCTTCCATGTCTATGTAGGTTATAATGATGGTTCTTGTGGTAGGTATATTCCCGCCTGGGAATACAGTGGTGAGGTTTTAGGTGGAGTGATACGCAAAACGGTGATTACTCCAGTTTATTACAAACGATATGATTTTCTGCCGACCGAGCGTACTAGAGCCCTAAGAGAAAGCCGGGAATTCAAAGCGACCGGTACGCCCGAGTGTCCCCGTTTTTATGCGCTCGCCTCCCCCACCATTTTCTCGCCTCGGACCGCGGGTGGCGAGCACACAAAAACACCACAGTTCTTTTGATTTTTATCATCTTTATCTGAATTTGATATTGATTATTTTCATTGTAACTCAATTAATTTTTCATCCAGATCTTCAGAAATAAGCGATTTCGTCACGGAAATGTAGTAATTCATCATTTTTATGATAATTCTGTTCCCTGTGTAAATATTATATAATTCTATATAATAATATAATATAATAATTATTAATCAGTAGATGTAGGATTTCCTTAGACTTCATGTTACAGAGGTTGCGTATTTCTTAGTAGCGAATATCTACCATCCATTTTCGTGTAACAAAGTTTTGGCCATGTATCCAACACCGCCCACATCTTTACTAAGTCGAAAGCCTTTACGTAGTCCATAAAGAGGTTTATTTTCATTGATGATTCGGTTTTAGTCGGCTATAAATATACAAACAAGACCAGAATCCACCATGTTCAGTCGGTTGATACGGATATGGTTTCATGCTTAATCTATTAAGTATTACACTTGTGAACAGCTTTTAAATGTATTACAACATAACATACATGTCGGTTACAAAGTACATCAGTTAAAATAATAGGTTGAAAATTTTCCACATTTCTCACTTAAACACGCGCTAGAATCGTTTGTTGTACTGGAATGAATTATATACATGAGAATAAATTCAAAATATGTCGTATTCCGATTTCATTACAAACAATTCAGGTATTCTTGAAAGTAAACAGACTTCTTGATTTTAATAATGTACAACAATATGTACCTACGAAATTGAAAATCAACAAAATTAAACGCTTCTGTATTTATATAAATAATTATGATGCTGATTTATTAATCGACATTTTTTCTAATGAATAATTAGGAGGAACTTAATGAATTAGAGAGTGTTCCAACTAGAGACAGCCGATTTAAAATAGCTGCTACATCTCTAGAGGTGCTTTTTTGAAGTTGACGTTTGACAGCTGTCATGTAGACAGTAAGCTATTACAAAATACATATGAGTTTAATATGAGGACGATAAACAGTCCAAAAATGATCACATATTGCGAAAACATATTATGAAAGTAACGGATCGAGTCATTGCACCTTTTCCTTTGAGAATGAAGATGACGCAACTACATTTATCGATGTAGTTCTGTCATCTTCATTCACGATACCGTGAGGTGCTTCGCGTTTTTTTTTTCAGAAAAAATCAATGATTTAGACGCGATCGACAAGAGGTTTTACCACGACAATGCAACGTGCCACACAGCCATGAAATTTTGATTGGTATCCCACTAGATTTCCTAATCGAAGCTGAAGCTGATTGGCCGTGAAGATCTTGATGCTCGACGATAGATTTTTTTTCCGTGGGGTAAAAATCTATTGTCGCTAAGGGAAAAAATCTGTGCGATCGGTCCAGAATTGGCACAACACCTGGAAGATAATATAAGAGAAGTATTGCCGAAGCCTGAAGTTGATTATATCAGAGAGGACATAAAGGCGCGAACGATGAAAACTCGTATCTTAACAACTGCAATGGGATCCGAAACGACGGCCAAAGAGGTCATACGGCAGAAAATCCCAGGAAACGACACAGGAATTTCTGAACAGTCGTGAAAACCTAAAAACATTTTTAATGTACTTCTTTCTATATACAAAATCATTAATGGACACAACACACAGGAAAATTACAAATTAAATATACGCTTGGAGGATATCAATTATTAATATCTTCTTAGTTGTTTTCAACTATTAAATTTGTCTGTGAGATGTACCGTGACAGACCTAATACTTCTGTATAGGATCATAAATAACATGATTGATTGTCCCCAGATTGTTAGTCTGATCGACTTATATGCACCATCGAGGTCATCAAGACACAGTAGATAATTATATTATAGAGAAAATATCAGAACTAATGCATTAGCAAACTCTGTAATCCCCAAACTACGCTCATTAGGGAATGAACATACGGAGGTAGTCGACATTTTTGCTGATAGTATAACTATGTATAGGTCTAAATTGAAACAATTTTTTGCGTCTCAACTAAATGGTAATGGATAAATATTTTTTTCCTTTTCTTCTTCCTGTTTAAACTTCTCGTTTTCAGTTCTGTTTCTAATTTACATATATCTACTACCCTATCTTATATGTACTTTATCCTGATATTTATATGAAACTGTAAAATATTATATATATATATATATATATGTATATATATATATATATTATATATATATATATATATATATCTTATGTTATTTTTACTTGTAACTGTAACCTTGTACTTGAATCTTTTTAACTGCATATCTGTCTTATGTGATTTTTTTATTTTATATATTTTGTAAAAGCCAATAAGGGCGTTAAATAAATAAATAATAAAGACACTTTAGAATTTGTGAGAAAAATAAATTTAAGGTCATCCTAAATTGTAACTCGTTCGCCACAATCGTGATTGTTGAAGACAGCTCGTTCCATGTAACTGGTCCAATTGCACACAAAGAGCGCTTTCTGCAAAGACCAGCTAGCTCAGACAACCGCAGCCTAGTCTCACCGGTTGTTTACCAAGCATTAGAGCTATCCGACACACTCTTCAACAACACGTAACAGTGGACGTAGGGTCGTACACCCGGTACAATAAAAAAATGCTGTGCATAAGTATAATTTCTGCGGAATAATTTCAAATTAAATACTTATTTGATATCCCGTGTTTATCAATGTATTTACAAGAACCATCTAGCGAAAAGAAATTGAAATAACAAAGAAAGTTTTGCATGTGTTTTGCATTATTTATTATTCGCAGAATCTGTTTAAGGGGTTATATACAGTTAGAATTTTCAAAAAATTGATTTTTCTTATTTAAATTTCGTAATGAACACATATTTAAGTAAACACACAGAAAATTTTAGTCAATCCGGCGATTATTTTCAAAGTTACGCGCATATTCGTAATCGTTCGCGAAGTCGGAGCGCCAGCGCTCACCTAGAGAGCAGTCCCTTTTATTTTTACCTACCTTTTGTAAACGATGTACCTTTTATTTACCTGCCCATTGTAAATGTTCCCTTCTAATGTATTCAGATGACTAAAGTGAAAGTATGGCCCTGGAATAGACGACTCGATGTAGTTGAAAAAAGTTGAAAAAAAAAGTTTTTTACTGTATGTAAAGCGCTTTTGAAACATTAAACCCGTTTTTCTCAAAACTGTCTCTTTAAGATCGGTGACAAAGATTTCTCGGAAACGGCTTAACCGATCAGTCTCAAATTTTAACACAAGCTTCTTAAGTAATCGAAGGTTTTTTCTCGCCGATAAATATATTTTTTTTATAAACAATTTAAGGCCAAAATTTTTGTGAAAAATAATAAATTTTTTTGAGTAGCCATTTTGTCAAAAAAAATTATTCTGCTTATTCCTACAATTTATTTATTATTATAAGATACATATAATTTATTTATTATTATAATACAATACTTTGACGAAATCCGTTTGGTTTTTTCATTTTCGATGATCCAGTCCAGAGATATCGTTGTCACCGCAAGATGCCTTTTTTGAGAGGAGCTCCTGGAGATCAGCTATAGCAGCTTTCAAAATTATTATTTTACAAATACAAAAATGTTAAAATACAGTTAAAAGTAACCATTCAGAAAAAATTCATGAAAAATCGTTTTTTTTGGGCCTCCTGACTGTATATAACCCAACAAGCAAACCCAATACCTATACCTATACCCCTTGTACCGCGCTGTATTCTAAGAACACATCTTCGCTTGAACAGACGTGTTGCAAAACAGCAAAAATTGTCCAACCAACACATAGTTATTTGAAGAATTTTTTAGGAAAAATAGTAATCATGTTCATATTTTTCAAGAACGGAAATAAACTTACAAAGACGTGCTTCTGAAAGAGTATATTTCTCTAGTGTGAGTCATATCTCTAGTGACAATATAAACTGTCATACTTTTGTAGCGTCTGTATCACCAGCATAACTTATTTCCAGGCTTTGTGTACGCAATTTATTGTACGCATGAGTAAACAATAATTGTTAACAAATCTCGCTCTCCGTAAAGAGACACATTGACTGAGCGAATTTTATTTACGCCTGTTGATGAGAAGTTCACCTGTGAATAGCAACCCATCGCTCATTCGCCACCAGATGGTAACCATGCAATGCTGCAGTGCAGCACAGCAGAAATTCAGCACGGCACGGCTGCCAACAAAAAGTCATTCACTGTCTGTACAGTGATAAATTAACAGCAATGACAACAAGTGATGGTGATGTATGCAACAAAAGTATCATTACATACAGCAATTCAACATATGTGCATAAGAGTATAACATAACATGAAGACACAGTGAGGGGACAGCGAACGATATTATTCTTTCATGCCTCAACAACTCAACAAAACACCCCTTAACGGGAGAAGGATGAGAGAAAAAATACTAGATTTAATTCCGACAGGGGAAACTAGAAGGACTGCAAGTAGAAATTTTAAAAATAGTCATTTCAGTCAAAAATAAAACAAATATTTTATGTGTAATCATGTCATACCACAATATAACCCCGTGTCAGTTAATTATTAATGGTATTAAAATTATTGAAAATTGGCTTAATCGTAAATAACCTGATATCATTAATAATCGTTATACGACCCGGACAGCTAAATATTATTATACATATTAAGCTTTATTAGCAGCACCGATCCGGCATTGACCGTAATACAGAGTTAGTTAAATTTTAGAACAGGGGTTTAGGGGAATGTGTGCCTTTGTTTTGCACATGGCTCTATGAAATAATGACGATGCAAAATTATTCGAAATCTGGCCCAGGGAAAGAGAAGGTGAGAAATACAGGGGTATGAAGTGAGACGAGTATATTGTTATCGTGATCCTAGAGTGCAACTGAACAAAGTCGATAGCTTTCAATATAATACACATTTATGTCGGGGGTAGAAGTGGCCAGGAGGAATGCCTGTGTTTTTCTCGTTCTTCTTCTTATGCCTTATCCGTTCAAAGGGCAAGGAAGGAAGGTGCGAGGTCTCGTACTTCGCTGGATATCTCACCACACGTCCGAGATATAGAAGTTTTCGGATTTTTTGGTGTTATATACTGAGTATTAAAGAGTGTTTTTCACCTTTTCTTTTTCCCATTTACTTAGGGTCTGCTCTTCTTGGACGACAGTACCAGAACGCTTTAACCTGGATGATATCCTGGCTATCGCAGACACCCTTCATTTTCTACGCTATATTAGACCATCAACAAACTAAAGAGAAACAACGCAAAATTTGGAATGGATAGCATTCAATATACTTACTTATTATTACGCCGTTTTCTTAGGGATAACGACGTGATGATAAGTATATATTCCGAGAGATAACGGTTAACAGGATGGAAAGCTACTTCCATCTATCCTGACATACCACTTTTGGGACGTTCACTTTCACACATCTCACGCAAGCTCTTCTGTGATTGAAGCTTTTAATACGATTCTCCAATATTTGGGCCATCTCATTGTGACAGGTTTTTCGCGGAAGTTCCCTGTTAATATTACCTTTAATAATCACCTCATGTATTTTCTTTATCGTGTTATCTAGCATTCAACATAACACATATTCACATCTTAAGGAGGAGATGAGATGGCTAGGGACAGTATCCTAAAGATAAGCCACGCAAAATTTGGTTTGCATCGGCCACAGGATGTCGGAGTGTAAATAAAATATATACGAAAATATAGGAGATTACTGCTATACGAGATCTATAGCAGATTGCCAATATCCCTAGAACTGATTCGAGAATATAAAAGGCTTAAGTAAACACATAAAATTTGACTGCAGAGTAACGGATATGAACTTTGCCTGAAATGTAATTAATCAAGGAATAGATTTATTGACTCTGTAATACTGCGCGCGAATTAATGATATCTACTGAAATGTGGGCGTCAAATTGTATGGCTTTGTTATAAATCATTTGCGGCCATTAATTAAATTAAATTTATTATAACGTAATCCCCCGATATGAAATACATAAATCTAAAAAGTTTAATATATACGTTTGTACAGAGATGTACAGAATTAATCCTAAATACTATAGAGGGAATAAATTTGGGTCTTAAATCTTCTAAATACTGCAACGTTTCAATACAATTAGAATAAATAAAATCTAGAACATTTAACGTCTTCTACTATAAAAAAAAATAAACTAACAGTATGTACCCCATATCCTTTTCCATTACTAATAGCATTGAATCATCCATACAGAATAATGTTTATCCCATAATGAATCGGTTACAATTTAAATTTCCAAAATAAAAGAGGGAAAAAACACAACCGTCACACCCATTGCCAACAAAGAAACACACTTTTTTTGTGGAAAAGCACCCCATAGGGGTGAAACGCCAGGAAAGAAGAAGAAGAAAAAACTAAAGAGTGGTTGTCGCGCTTTACATATTTTTTAAATTGAATTATAAAGAGATTGAATACGCAAACAAAAGTCCATCTCTCTTTCTTGGTTGATGGGTTCATGACTGAGCATCGTAGTATTTTCTTCTGCTTCTACGTCTCCAGCTGCTATCTTCTTCTCTTCGCCATTCAGGGGCTTATTAAGAGGGCCGAGGCTCCGGTCATCTCTTGGAATTCATGTCTGGACTGCAGTACTGCAATGCCATTTACGCAGACCAGTCAAAACATCCGTTTCACAAACTGCAAAGGGTTTTAATACTGTTGCCCGGTTAATTTTACTTATTATTTCAAACTTGCCATATCACACCATTTCTCAAGAGCCACATTGGCTTAAATACCCGGGAATGGTAGACTGCAATGGTATGTCTGATGTTGTATAAAGTTATCAAAAACTTGGCTCTACACTAAATACAACAGCTATTCAACAATCAGAAGAAGTTACCAACGGAGAGAAACGTCGCTTTGAGGTTTGCAGAACCACAAGGCACCAACGCTTTACTAGAATTCAGCAGAGCTAACAGAGTTACCTACTATGAACGCGCTTTTAGTATTACAGGCCCAATTATATACGTACATGAAACTCAGAGTATTAACACTTTAATCAAAGACCTGAAAACCACGCTGTTCTCAAAGAACAAATAAACTGAATAAGAAACACACTTGGGATGATAAACACCATGAAATGGCATTATAAAAATAAACAAATTTATCTTTTATATTATTACTTTATCAGTTCATTTTATTGGATATCGGCTTCTCTCCCTATGTCTTGGCACATTTTTTTCATTTCACTAATTTTACCCCTTCTTGTTATGGGAAATGTTTTCCTTCATGTTGCGACAATTCTTTCTTTAGTATTGAGTTCCTGATGAACAGAGGCATTTGTTCGTCTGGCCAACCAACATTAGAATAATTCAATTTATTATCTAGTGTTTATTACCCTTCCTATGATGAGAGCGAGAATCGCACATAGGACAGTTTCGTAAAATAAAGTGCAACAAAACTTGTTACACATTTAAATCGTTTTAATTTTCTCTACTAAATAACAAATACTGTCACGACTGGACATACTTGAAGTTTTCCGAACAATCTAGAAGATTTTGGAATATACTGGAAATCGGTAGAAAACGTGAGGATGCATATTCGCGAAACTTCCAGAAGTCCAGCAAGTTATGTAAATACGCGGCGCGTGAACGGCAAGTCAGTTATTGTTTTGACAGAAGCAAAACCACAGACTAACGGCACAAGTGGCGTGCCTATGTACGGAATTTTCTAGTGCAAACCTGAGCGATACAAAGGACGTGCAATGGTATATCAGGGAAGTGTAATAACCGCAGCCACGATTCGTAACTATACCATGGTTTTGTAATACAAAATGCAAAAAAATATTATATTATTTGTGGAATCGACGTCGACTTTGTAGAGATTCATGGAGATCTTCAAAATGGGTGGCATAAAATGTTATTCTCCTTTAATACTCAGTAACTCCGGTTCCTGTTGTCAGTACTTAATTGAATATATTTGTTTCCACCCATGTCATGTTTTCTTTATTTGAATATATTTACTTTAATTCTTCACCTTTTACTCTCAAAACTCGAGTAGTGTAATAAACTCAAGTAGGGTAATACCACAGTATACCCAGAACAGTAGTTTATCTCCGGCCTTCGGCGAGTTATTAGACTACTAATGCGTTGACGCTAGGGTTGTCACTTTACTCGTAGCGTCTGAGATTCCGACCCATAAGGTAGACACAAAACCCGAAAATTTCTGCAATTAGTATACCTAGTTTCTGCACTTAAATTGCAAGAACGCTGATAACATCAACGTAGACTTTTAAAAACTCACTGTCTTTGTGATAATCAACACATCTTTTTAGTAAAGCACCAAAAACTTTAAAAAATGCATTTTTTTTCTAAAGCGGCGGCTGCGAGCGCGAATGGCACCGAAGACACGGCCCTTACTGCCGCCGCCTTGTGCCCCCATATTCTATGTCAATGTGTGCGTCACAGTGCGTGCGTACACGACGCCGAGCACGCACGCACACATTCTAATGGGTAGCGGCCAGTTTGTATGAAGACGTATTACTGTTCTTAGTATACTGTGGTAATACCGTAGTTTTATTCCGTCCATTTTTAAGAGCGATATATTTGTACAGAATTAAATTCTCAATGAAACGTATCAATTTTCTTCCAAATTACCCTAGACAGAAACAGTGACATTTCTGGAAAATTTAAAATAATATTTTCAATACATTTGGACAGACTAGAAAATTTACTTTCAAAAATGTGTATTAGAGGCGTTGAAACGGAAAATGGAACGTGCCTTCAAGAAAATTTTCAGCATTTGTATGCAATTCCGCAACGCTGAGCACAGACAAGGCGGCAGGTATTATATCCGGCCCATATAAGTTTATTTCCTCTCGCGAAGATTGGAACTACGCTGAATAAATTTTCAGCATAATTTATTCCATTCAGACAGAATAAAAAACGAGTTTTAAAATTTATTTCCATTTTTACAAATGTAACTGCTGGCTTTTAACTTAAGTGCATCTTTATATATATATATACAGGGTTATTTGTAAAACATTAATAACCTCGCAGGACTATATTCCTGTCTTGATTATGAGTCGAAAATGTTCAAGCTATTCATCACCGAAACATAAGCCAATTTTGCTCAATTAATATAATAACTAGCCAAGAATGACGGACTTCTTATTTTTTAATTTAGACTCCATTCAGTAATTAATTATTAGTTACATATTCATTAGTCAAAACAAGAAAGGGTATTGGGAAATCAATCTAAAATGTAAACTTTTATATGCACCTACTATTTGAATTACATTTATTTTGAAAACGTAATACTGCTTTAATTTTATTTAATAATGAGATCATACTAATTTTGAAAATGGAAATAAATTGTTATAATTTCTAGGAAGTTACGGACGGATGGATGGACTAACAGACAACGAAATTATTATTATTGAATAAAAAATTTAATAATTTACGAGTGTATTCTAGTTTGATGTTAATAATTCGGATGAATGTCATACATATGTAAGAATACTGCTCGGTACTCAAACCAAAAATATACAAGTTTCATTACCAGTGGCGACATCTATCTACTTGTGGGGTCAACAACCCGTTTCTCCACGCGTAGCGCATCTTTCTCTACGCCACACGCACAACCTTCAGCCTGCCGTAGCTACGACATCATACTTCATTCGCTACGCCGCTCATCTCATTCATCGCTACGCCTCCAGTCTCCACTCCATCGATCATCGTCCGCCTCATCGCTACACTGTCTTCGCCACCTCCGGCAGCGCACATCAGATGCTCCCGGCAGCACCACCATCATCCTCGACCTTGCGTCGGTCGTCAGCACCATCTCCAGCTTCCAACACCATCTTCGCCTCGACCATTTCCTGCACCAGCTACACATGCGACAAGGAATAAGTTGACGACCCCAGGCGTACCTTACCAGCTGGCCCGGTATCCCCGTGTCCCGTAATCCAAATAAATAAACGAGATAAAACTGCCTACGGCTTTCTGTTCTCCATCAGCTGTTTTTCATCCTGCAATAATTATTCAAAAGTGGGATACCCGACGGCGACGGTACCCCACATAATGTTTAATTAGATAAAAGAGGCGAAAGCATAACTTAAAGTAAAGTGAAGCATATAAATACGATTTATACAACTGATTGACAAGTGATATTTGGTTGATCTGTTAGTAGATGACAGGTGGAGTCGGAGAAAATGTAGTCTTGTGTTAAGTAATCTCTTATCGTCATACCAATGACAGGTCGTAGACCCTTAATACCCAAAAACTTCCATACCTACTTTCCCATATAATTAGCTTCGTCTCTGTGTTGAATCAAGATACATTATAAATATCCTAAGACATTTATAATGTACCTTGATTAATGACGATCCCTCTGGGGATAAAATCTAGCTTATTCTTGGTGTTCAGGTTTTGCTACTTGAACCCTGGTATACAATTAGCCGATACGATTTACACGCCGCAGAACGCATCCTAAAAGCCTGTAACAGCGTTGTAGAGGTTTAAAAATAGACGTTTCCCATATTTTTCCTCTCACTCGCTAGCTTATTGAGTATAACTCTATATACACGATCACTTCGTAATGTTATGATTGAAAAACTGTATCTCCCCCTTATCCCTGAAAACTTTAAATTACTCGAAACGTGCTCAGTTTTATATTTTACTGCAAATGACAAGACTACGGAAAGTTTATTTTACCGAACACAAACTATAATAGTAGGAAGATTGGAAACAAACAAAGTAAACAATGTTATATAAATATACGACAATAGGAAGAAATATACACAATGGGTAATGAATGGTGACCCACCGCATACCTAATAGAGATGGATCGTTCATGAACGAATTATTATTTTAAAACAGTTCACTTTACTGAACGAATGAACGGTACAGTTCACCAGTTCAGTAGATGATAAATAATTCATTCATAAATTGATTCTTCTAGGCAGTGAACAGTATTTTTGTGTTTTCGTAATATATGGCCTTTTTTTGGGTCACGTTATTTTAAATGTAGTCGTCCATTTTATTTTTGACGATCTTTTTTTGGTTACCTTTTTTTTTGGTCATCGATATTTTTTCTCCGGTGAACTTTTTTTAAATAAAATGTGCATAAAATGCAAAAATTCAAAGAACTATTTAAAATGAACAGTTCGTTTGACTGAACGATCTGATGAACGAACAGTTCAGTCAACTGAACGAACTTTCCCATCTCTAATACCTAAGACTATTTTGTATGAAAATACTCCCTTATCTATCATTATTGATTGCCAGGTTATCATTTTTTTAAATAATTCTCATATTTATATTTTATGGAAAAATTCCAAACGTGAATACCAAATGTCCAAAAATTGCATTTTTAAGGACATGCGTCATGCTAGTGGTTCATAGGCTTTTAAGAGTTCATCTATGTGGTTTTTATATTTCTCACTTTTCGTAAATTCCTTCTTTACACTTACAAAACAGTTCCAAGCTTCCAATTTAATTTTATATAGTTTTTCTTGAAAATAATTTATTGGCTATGAGGAACTAGTTTTAGGGCTGAAATCAAATTTGGATACTTGATTTCGTCCTTCTGATTTTTTTATAATATTTTGTTTATTTGAAGTACAGTACAAAAGTATCAATCACTTACATGGTCAGAAGTTTCTCTCCACACCACTGAAACAGCAAACTACATAGAATTTTTCTTGCTATGCACTCAATGCACTAAATTAATCATTGGATTTTCGCAACTAGAACTTGTCACTTTATATTTAAAAAAACTAACCCATAAAAAACATGTTTTTATTATACTCCCTTTCTCAATGAATCAGGTTTCGTGCCTACTGCACGCGTCGGGGTCATTACTGATTCCAATTTGAAAAAACCGTTAAAATTTCGAAATATCCAAAATTATACTATAATTATTAAAAAAATTTAAACGAAAATTTCTTAAATCTCTTTTATCGTCTCCACGAGTCTGCCTGTAAAGTTTCAGCTCGATTGGATGACGGGTAAAGGGTTAAAAATCGATCCAAAAAATTTCCGGCAGACAACAAACCGCAGACGCTACGAGTTAAAAGAAAGGGAGAAAAAACACTTACGACAGAAATAAACTAAACTTTAAGGAAATATAAAAGTACCCTTAGAGGTTCTTAGAATACATTGGAAACACCCCCGCTGTCTCTCGTGTTAATTCGTCCTACAATATATAAATCTAGCTTAAAAAATAATTTTAACAATCCCATGATATTATATAATACAATACAATAATCCCGTGACAAACAGTTACTCGAAAATGAGACGTGCTTTTCTATTTCTGTGAATATGTGTTTTAATAACTCTCTAAATGAAACACAAAATTATTATTATTATTATATTATGTTATATTATTATTATATAAATTATTATATTAAAAAATCATGTTCATCTATGTTTTTAAAGAAAGACACAAGTATAGTTTTATGAATGAAAATATTACAAGACTTAAACACATTTTCCTACCACAAAATTGTAACACCTCTTAACTAAGTTTTCGCAACATGAAAAAATATTTTAACAGCCTACGGGATAGCAAAAAGATTACAGACGAAAAATGCCTACAAAAAGCATAAAAAAACTTTTTTCATTCAAAATCAAATATAAAAACTAAATTATTTCAGCATACTCCTCTTTTAAACGCAAGCGCTTCTATAGACGAGATAATATTTTACATCAAAGTTCTAATATAAATAAAAATCTTATTGTTTGTTTATTGTGTATTAAAAAGTCAATATAAGTGAACTAAATAATAAGTCCTTAGGGAGACCAGGGAACAGCGAGAAAAGTAAATAAAACGAAGAAACATAGCAAACACATCATCATGGGAAAAGAGTAGAAAAAGAATATAAATTATTTCCGAGTACGGAAGCAAGAACGGGAACAAAAAAAATTACATACCAAGGGAGGTAGACCGAATGAACCTCAACCAGTTTCCAAAGCATCAGACCGCCCAAGATCTTCCACCGAGACACCCTCAGCCTGACAAACTCTCTGAAATGTCCGAAATTCTTGTCTCCCCTCATCACATTTCTCATGTGTACCAGCATTAAGTCTCATCACTTTCGAAGCATCTACTTTTATTAAGACGGGATCCCGTCTCGCTAGAAAATTTTCTCTTGAGACCGAGTCTTATTTTATATATGTATATGAAGTATAAAACAATACAACATAACGTAAATATTTAAGTAAAGAATATTACAGAGTAATTGGCACAGTGCAGGACAGAGAACGGTGGAATCGTGCTGTCCAAGTGCTGTACAATCCAGTTAGAACAAAGGGGATGAAGATGACGAATAATTAAAAAGTATACATATATAGGATTATAGAGTTTATAGAGAAACCTAATAAGTTGAGTTGGGATAAGTGCAGTATAAAAAATGAACAGATGAAATTCAAAGTGATCGTACAGCTCACCAGATTATCATATAGGTTTTAAATTTTTATGAGTATCTATTAACTGTTTATTTAAATAATTTCGTTTATAATTAAATGACAGTATGCTTTAAAATTGATGTGTGGGGTCAACGACCCGTTTCCCCACGTTCAATAACAGTTCGCACGAAAAAATACATCGGCCAATATCAATCACCGGCAACACGTGTATGAAGAACGCTGACATCGAGCTTCGCACGCAGAAGAAGCAAACGGAGCGAAGTTGAAAAATGATGATGAAGCATGATAAACCAGTCATCAGAAATACAAAATGCTAACGCGACGCTTTACACTTACGGGAATTTTGCGGATGGGACAATCTCACGCAGACATAGGAACGTAAATATGCTGACTCCTAAATTGGCTCCTTTCTCACACAGGTTTTTTGTACATATCTCAACACTAAAATCGAGATATAAAAGACGTAGTGGTGAAGTCCCAAGTTAGTTCGTTTCCCTACGCCGTAACCACGTCACGCTGCTCGACGTCTGCTACTCGTAGCATCACCTAGCTACGTAGCTCGTCTCTCTCTACACCATACGACCAATCTACAACCTGCAGTAGCTACGACATCAAACACAAGCGCTGCGCCACTCATCTCATTCTCGCTACGCCTCCAGTCTCCAACCCATCGATCATCGTCAGCCTCATCGCTCCACTGTCCTCGCAACCTCCAGCAGCGAAAACCATCTGCTTTCGGCGGTACCACATCATCCTCGACCTCACCGCGATTCGCCACCTGCAACAGTCATCAGCACCATCTCCAGATTACAGCACGATCTTCACCTTGACCGCTTCCTGCACCCGCTGCACACGCGACCAGATACAAAGTTGACCACCCCAGGTGCACCCAATCAGCTGACACACCGATGACCGCCGTTATCTACCAAGATCGAGCAACAAAGTAATTCAACCGAAAATTAAATAAACTCAAAATAATAATAATAAATAATAAACCAAAAGCTCCAGGAGTCTCTTGTGATTCATCACTGATGGTACCAGAACTCCATTTTGTGCCGCTACTTGACGAAATCACTTTTCATGTTTTACCCTTATTTCCCGGCCCATCACACGATACAGAACGAGTTTAACAGTTTTCCATTGTTGATTCTTTCCGTATTTTGGAATCTGGCAGGCGCTCAATTTCTGGACGAAACGGCTGGTCATAAATCAAACCGAATAACCAAACACAACGTCAAAGATGGCGACGGCAATACGTGACGGCCTGCAATATCCGGCCGGCGAATGTCATTTGGCTAAATCATAACGCAACTTAACGAGACCATAAATAGTTTGATGGTCTGTGGTCCTATTTACTGTCGCCAGGTAGCGTTAATCCCGTCTTATACGGCGCAGAATTTGATCTGAAATGTTGATGAGATTTTTTTCATGATAAACAGAGCCGTTTTGAGAGATTTGAGGCCAATCCTGAGTAAAAATTGCAGTCCCGGGATTTCGGAATTCGATTTCAATGATCTCAGGATCCTGGGACCTACCCCAGATTATTTACATTTCAATGTTAGTGAAAAATGACAGAAATAACAAATGCAATAGGATAATTTCTCTGTTTTAATACAAAAACGTTTGTTTATTTTTTTAATATGTATAATTAACATTAAAAATTCGTATAGGTAATTAATATTAAACTTTCAATGTTACAGAAAAATGCCAGAAATAACGAATACAACAGGGTAATTTCTCTTTTTTTAATAGAGAAATCTTAGCATAGGTTTATTTTTTTAATATGTATAATTAACATTAAAAAACTATTTTGAAAATCATAATTTTAAACTCTCGCCAAAACTCTTACTTTCGCAAGTGACCATAGAACGGTTACCATAGAAACGAAAAAATTAAGTGATAAACACCGTAGAATATATGTTTTATCTATAATTCCTACTAAATGACATCACGATCAATCATATCGCGTTTTAATAGAATCGTATTTTTTAAGATTTTTATTAGGTAAATTATGAATGAAAACATTATCCCACACCATCCATACTGAGTTACATATATTTTTATATATATACATAATATATTTTTCTGAATCTATTTCATATATTTTCATAGATATCTGTAAAATGTGAAACTACCCTATTATGCTCGCGTAATTACGTAATTAATTAACATTTACAACTTTTGCAGAGATTTCGAGACCTTTGGAAAGCAGTCTAAATCTACGTGGTCTAATTAATGAGAAGTGTAGTGAGGGTAATGTGGAGCATACGGGATGTATAAAACTTGTTATTAAATACCCAAGACGGGAAACAGAAATTGCATCCTGTGTTTCTATGCCTACTTAGAGGTCCAATATCAACAATAGCACCCAACAGTTGTAATGTAATGGCGTATAAATAATTTTAAATAAAAATAGGTACCTACACCAGTATTTTATTACAAATACATGGATCGTAGTGTTGGACCTCCACGATGTCTGGGTATTATGAAAAATACATATTTATTTATTTTCGAAGTGACATGGATGTCAAGCAAATTTATATCATCACGCAAACCATCGTCGTTACAATCTGAAGTATTATCTAAAATATAAGTTTTTGATGAATATAATATAAAAAAAAGTACTAAAAGTATTTTAAAAGTTGGTAGAAATCAGTTTGTTTCACACACGTCTACTAATTTCTCAGTACATTTATGTCAAAACATGATCAAAATCGATAATAACGCAGTATGAAATTCAATATAATTCGTGATGTAATATCTTAAAGAGAAATTGTTGAAAATAGAAATAAAAAATAATAAAATTATGCAATATATTATTTATCAATTTTTACTGAAAGCCTTCAAGGTATTTAGGATCTTTTTTCTAAAAAAATTTTTTTAACTCTACGGAGACACTGGCCATTACAGCCACCCATAGGATCAAGCAATCAGGTAATTACTTTCTGCACTCACATACTCACGGTTCAACACGCACATGGTATATCAATGGCTTGTGAGGAAAAAAAAATAACAAAAATGTAGATATATCGAGTGAAAAAAGGAATTTTGAATTTGACTTAATCATTTTGTGGATAGAATAAATTGAAAATATAATACATATGTATACAGATTATAGATATGGTTAATATTTTATTTTATTTATCACTTTTTTGGTATTTTGGCATTTATTGCGATTGTAAACCAAAAAGTCTTGTGTGTAAGAAAATAATGTAAAACAAGCGTGCGAGTTAATCTCAGACTTTTCTGACATTGACACACGTAAACATTCTCGATTATGATTGTTTTGCTCTCAGCGAAATTGCGCCGACTTCTGTCTCTGTAACGATACATTTCAAATAGATTTCACAGACTTCTTGATCAAGTTCTGAAAACTCAAAAAGTGGTAAAGTCACTCAAAATACCGCAGAATCGTATGTGCTCCGAAAACATTCAATGGCTTAAAAACCTATCTACCAAAAATTCGTTTATGCATACAGATTTATTCAGAATAAACGGTTTTTTCTGGTTTCAATTCTTTGTGTCTACAAATATTTTTTTTCGTAAAAACTAAAAGGAGTGTAATAATTTAAAACTTATCACATGAGTTCAAGTTAAAATATGTAATTAACACAGCAACGCATCGGCTGATAAACCGTTATACTTCTCGTTTAGGCAGTTGAAAATCAATCGAAAAAAACTGTTTTTCCCTCTCTTGAAATTTTGACGATCTAGATAGGTAAATTAGTTTTTGTATTATTAAGCTATCGCTTTGTAAGTCAAAGCTTTTAAGCCACTTTAAAATGTTAATTTTAAGACAAAAAAGCTAAGACATTTTCTTAACCAAGTTTTATGCTTTTTTATCAAAAGTAAGACTTTTATCGCAGTGTTACAAAATATCGCTAATCAGTTCTCTTAGGTCTCATTCAGACACGCGGGAATCGTGCGATTACAAATCGCGCGTTTCAAAACGCGCGATCTGTGTCATGTGTTCAGACAGCCGCGGTTAATGAGCGATTTGTGTGCGCGCGCGAATAATAAACGTCAGTTTGACAGCTCCGGTGCCGTTCTCCATCCTTGAATATCAGAGATTAATTCGCTAATTTCGCTCATTACTTTGTGAACGACGGCCGTGTTCCATGGCAAGACACAAAAATATCATTCTGTCAGTTCATTTTTGGTGAATAAATTCTTACTTACCTAAAATACTATTTTTTCCAACGTGTCTTCACCATGTGAAGACACGTTGGAAAAAACATGCCCGCGATTCTATTTTCTAGCGGTTAAGTGGCGGGCACCGCGCGGTTTGATTAACCGCGCGGTTATGTTTGAACGATTACATACAAACCTGCATAAATAAGACCCGCGCGGATCCCACGCGATTCTGAAACCGCGCGGTTCCCGCTACGTCTGAACAAGCCCTTAGAGCTAGCTGCCTGGCCACGCGTCCGCGCAACTCACGAAATGTTACCGCGCTCTGCTCAGAACTCTCCCCGAATCACTGTAATAAAACAAATAAACACTAAAACATCTCACGAAACGAGATACTCCGGAAGATATAAAAGATACTCGTATAAAGCTTGGCAGAAAATAAACGATTTGTTTCCAAGAAATTCAAATACCCCGGACCATATTGCATCCGTGTGTTTGGGACTTATCTTGTTTATCCCTCAAAAAACTAATATATAATACTCCTATATTGCTAATGCCCATAAGTGGAGGTGTCACGGACTAAGCGGGGCAGAAAATGTTACTTTTATCTCATTGCTGTCACTTGACCTGTTGTGCGCAAGCGTCGTGACTCTCATTTATCGCATGTGGCGGCGCTGATTGGATATAAATTGGCGCTAATTCTCGGACATGCGTATAAGACTCGAAGTGACACCGGTATGGGTGAGACAAACATATAATTCTGCATTATAGTGATTTCGCCTATTTCCAGACCCCGCTAGCAATATAGAGTATTACATATATGTGTAAAACATTGCCGCTCAGAAATATTTAAGTAGCATAATAAGAAAAAAAAATAAAGTGAATAATATCACCAAATTTGACTAATGTATTAATTTATATAATGTATTTATCTAATAATTATCTTATTTGGAAAACTGCTCCTAGACTAATGTATTAATTTATATAATGTATTTATCTAATTATCTTATTTGGAAAACTACTGTTAGACTAATGCATTAATTTATATAATGTATTTATCTAATTTAACTTTTTATTGTATTATTTAATTAAAATATTTGTATTGTATTCATCTAATTTAAATTTTTATAATGTACTAATTTACTTGAACTCTAAATTATTAATTAATTATATATACTAATGAGTACCTATAGTCGAACATTGTGTTTTAAAATGAAATATATAACTTGCCCTAAAACAGGCCAGCCTAGTTGGGTAGTTACATATTTTATTATATGATTGTATGATAAATTATAATTGTATAATTATATTTGTAATGTAATTTAATGTAATGTTATGTTAAATAAAATAAATAAAAATAAATAATCCCAAAATGACCTAACTCTAGTCCACTCAATATTCATCTATGGTACGAAATCGTGGACTTTAATCGCAAAAGAGAGACGACGGATCAATACCTTTGAGATGCGGTGGTGGAGGCGCATGAACTTTTAGGACATCTCGCTGGAAGGGAAGATAGCCAGGAGAAGCTTGTTGTGGTGAGCCACGTCGAGGGTCGAAGAGGAAGATCCCTCACTTGTTGAACGACCGAGTGAAAAGACTACAGGCACTTCTCCAGCGACGGCGTTAAGATTTGTAGGGAAAGTTGGAGGAAAATAGTCAAGAGCATGAGGGAGCGACTTTTCAATTTCAATTCAATTCAATTTATTTTTTTATATAACATTTACATTACAAACACAAAATTTAATTCAGAAATGTTATAAATAAGTTAAAATTAAGCATATATAAACAAGCATATATTAAACATTATAAAATCATTCACATCAAAGGTGTAGGAGAATCCTGCTTCGGAATACCCTCTCAGAAACATGGATAGGATCGATATCCAGAGTAATATTGTTCAGCATAGCAATAGCTCTTCCAGCAGGCATAACCATTGGCAGGTTGGTCCTGTATATTGAAATGTGAAACAATCTATGTTGGGTACAGCCAAGGATAATGCCCGTACTCCCTCATGTAGAGATATCTTAGAAACTTTGTTGTACTTTCTCTACCATAAGTGAGTACTTAAGCTCATGTGGCCCCCAAATCATCGAGCCACTCTCGAGTCTACTTCGCACCAAGGAGTTGTAAAGAGTTCTCAGTACGCGGATATTTTCGAAAACCCTGGCTGTACGCAGAACAAATCCTAACATTTTCAATGCATTACCACTAACCGCCTCTATGTGGTCGTGAAATGACAGGTTGCTCACAAATCTAATGCCGAGATCCTTAACATTCGACGTTCGTAACAGATTTTGGTCGTTCATTCTGTAGCGAAAGAATATATTTTTTTGGGCCCTAGTGAAAGATGTAACCGAACACTTGGAAACATTAAACATAAGTTTATTTCGCCTTCCCCATTCACATATATTTGATATGTATTGTATTGTAGTATGATGTATTATAGTATGATGATATACTAAGGATGACGTCTGCAATGATTTATCGATTATGTAGATGTACCCAAGCACAAGTTATGCATCCGGCAGGCAAGGGCGCTCTGTTAATGTTTCTGGTGTTTTTTCTTCAGTCTCACTTGCCTCGAGAGCTGAAGAATCCCCTTGCATACCTGATCCAGCTTAGTATTCCAAGTGCTGTTTGAGCATCCGGTGGTCGGCTTCCTCTGGTAATGTTTCTTCTAGTAACTGAAGATGTGCCCAAAGTTCAGCGGGTTTGTGTTAGTAACGCGTGCAATAAGGTAAAACTGGGTCAGGATAAGCCGATATTACAAGTAGGTACCTATACTGTACAGCATAAATATGAACGATAGACCTCTTTGCATTTAAGAAAGACAATCGAATTAGTATGTGTAAGCCGTGCGTTCGACGCGCATTGTTGGTATTTACGGGTATAAACACCAACACCACGAAACAATGTGCGTCGTACCTACGCACGGCTTTCGCATACTAATTCGATTGTCTTTCTTATATGAAAAGAAATCTACTATCTAATTTTCTATACTAAAATATCATAATTAAGATAACCGAATAACCGGGGACCGAACCATTTTAGAATGATCTTTATAGAATGACGTATATTCCGATATAATCTTTTGCACATATACATATGTCACTATTTCCAACAGCAAAATATACAACAGCCTAAATGTAAGCCTGAAAGGCTTTACATACATATTTTACGGCACAAAAGAGGAAGAACTGATGCACAAAACCTTTTAAAATTTAAAGGTAAAAGTGTATGCAGGAATATTATTTACAATTTTTTTTTTTAACATTTACGATATTTCATTTGTTTTTACTATATTTTGCACTAACTATTAAGGGCAATGACTATGATAAAATAAACCATTTAAGGGGACGGGACACCAAATAAAATGTTTACTGCTTCCGAAACACTCAGCCTCCAATACATGGAATATTATCTGTCGCCAGGTGTCACGTGGTAATTTTGTATGTGTTATTTTTTTTTTAATGCATTTTATTTTATTATTGAAGATTGGCTGTAGCCGCTCTCTGACGACTATCGGAAATCTACCTAGATTTAAACTAGTTATTATTATTATTATTTCAAAACTTTTATTATTATTATTTCAAAATTTCTAATTTAAATATTCATACACGTACAAAAAGTGACCCATTAGATAGTTAGATTAGTATTAAGTTATATTTAATATTTTTCACCTTTAGATTTATTGTTTAGGCGCTTCCGACCCTGTCGACCGGCAAGGTGACTATCATCTTAGTATGTGATAAAATATTTCTATTACCTCCTACTATCCCGTGGATATCGGAAAAGCTTATTAAACTGTGATGTACTTCTCCCTAGTGCAGAAATACAAAAAAATACCTAATGACGAAAAATGTATTTATAATCCATCATCCATACATCCTACCTATCCACATCTTTCGAATACTAATTTTCGTATTTCACTGAATTTTACTAAATTCGTATATTTTTTATGCAACACAAAGCAGCCTTTCTTTAATCATGCTGTCTCCCTGGGTAAACGTATTCCACGACAACAGATCCACGTGACCAAAGTACCACGCGACAAAAGATCCACGCGATATGACATGGATCCAACGACAGCAAACGTTTTTTTTGGCTAACCTCATATGTATTTTAATTATAATTCCATAATTCGTGAAAGGTTATAGGCAATATTTTTCTATTGGTGTAATCGGACACGTTTTAAGAATTTATAAAAGAAGTCATTCAATGATTTCGTTACCATTATCAACTCATTAATCAAATGTCCGTGGACCTTTTGACGCGTCGCGAGTAAACAGGGCTTTAGGTGGACAACGCACTACCCGCGTCCCGAGGCGGGAGGCGGTCGCGCGGTTGTCGGTTTGTACGGCGATGTATGGGGGACAACGCACTGGCTCCCGCTTCCCGCGCGGTGAAGCGGGAGCCGCTGTCGGGCGCGGAGAACTCGACTCCCGCGCGCGGCCGCGGGTGTCGAATTGTACAGACTTGTATGGGGGACCGCACGGCACCGCATTCTCGCGCGATTTCTTTCATTCAGAAGGAAGTTTGCGTACTTAAAAATGGATTTTGATACAGAAAAGTATATTTTTGAAATAGAAAATCGCTCAGAATTGTGGGACATGAAATCTGTAGAGTACAGTGATCGCATTTTAAAAAAGAAAATGTGGAAAGAAATAGTTGATATCTTTAGAGGAATGTTTGAAGTCACTCCAGTTATTTCTCCTTTAATTATGTTTCGTAATTTTTCGAAAAAAACTGTAGACATTCTCGTATAGTTAAAAAAAACTTTTGTTGAAAAATAAATTTTCTCAGATCTCTGTAAAATATTACGAACGCTAATATTAAATATTAAAACGCTCCATTTGTATTTCTTTGTTGTAGCAAAGGATGGACCCATTATCTCGGTTTTCGTTTGGGACGCCTTTCATTTCGCCTTTTCACTATGAACTTGTACAAGAGCCAAATAGTCACAGCTTCTACGGCCGATAGATTCATTTGGAGACTGAGCTACCGCGGCGGGACCCGCGGGAGACAACGCACGGCCCGCGCGCCCGCGTCCGCGAACCGCCGCGATGCGCGGGTGAGTGCGTTATAGCTCTTAAAGCTGACACGACTCATTTGGGTCTTCTGCTGTCACTGATTCATGCTTCTTTATTTTCCAGTTCCCAGAATTACTGGGCTTCAACACTTTCGCTTTTCGATGCTTCCGGGAGTTTTTCATATTTGAAACATTTGATACTTTAACACATTTCTTCATTTCTTCTTTTAGGCGGCCCTCTTAGCGCAGTGGGCATGATACTGGCTTCCCACACCGAGGGTTCCGGGTTCGATTCCCGGTGAGGTCACAATTTAATCTAATCTATCTGATTTACTCAAGCCTGGGTGTTTTGTGATGTATTTCGCTTCTGTAATTGGGAATTTTGACCTGTTGAAGCGTAAAAAAAAGAAAAATAGATGTACGGAAAATATCGTCTCAGAACATAGAACATGTCATCGTATAAATTTGTCTCAATTTTTTATTTTATATCCTTATGTTATTTTTAATTTTTATATATTTAGTACACGTGTCAACTAGGTAATGTTCTGTTAATAGTAATAAGTACATGACATTCTTAAAGGGGTGATCCAAATTTATCTAAATTATAACTCAACAAACTGCATTTTGCACTCTTTATATAGTTATAGTGGTAACTTTTGTTGTTCCTCCTCAAATTGATATTCCTTGTCCCAATGGCATATTGCATACAAAATATTTCCTACAATATGTATTTTAGTAAGATTTGTTAATCCATACACAAACTTTTCAATATATTTTCTGTTTTTGCGATAGTGAAGATATAAAGACATTATTTGAAAGCACTGCAAACCACCTACGACAAAAAAAATCTACGGGTAAAAAAAAATCTTTTGGAATTTTCTTACAAGTTATAAGTTATATGTTAATCTTATAAGTTAACTCGTGTAAATGTTGGGTGTAACGAATTCCGAAAAATATTGTACGTAAGGTTTTTAAACCAACCAAGTCATTTTTAGAGTTTGATAATTACCTTCAACAGTTGTGACTAATTTCGCACGCTTTCTTCCAAAGTTGATAATTGATGAGGATATCAATATATTATATCCTTCGAATAATAAATGGAATAATTTTATACATTTCAAAATTAAAATAAAAACTAACCCATAAAAACCAAGTTTTTGTTATACTCCCTTTCTCATTGAATCAGGTTTCGTGCTTACTGCACGCGTCGTGATTTTAAGAAATAAAAAATTACCAAAATTTAGGTATCGGGATTGAAATAAACAAAACATACTTAATTTATTTTTGATAAAATGTTTGCTTTATTCTCAGATTTTTGTTTAAATGTTTAATTGACTCAAAAATATATAAATATGTATATCAATAATTACATTATACCTACTCTCGAATATGCGGTTGCGAATTGACAGGCGTGGTAGAATAAACGATTTATAACTTGTTTCTCCAGCTCTAGGTTGATGTTAAGTTATGTTAGATTGAAAGTCAGTTGCGTACTGACCGCGCCGTCAACCAACAATGGCAAGGATAGTTACTAATACAATGTTACAGTTACAATGTATTTTAAATGCAAAGTTATGAAACGTGAACTCTATACCCAAATTATTACAGTAGGTAATAAATATTTCGCTTAGTCCAGATTCACTGCAGTCGGGTTCAAAACCAAATAAATTTCAATTTAGCAAAATAATTTTTTAAACAGTACCTACACAATTTTTTTAATACATAAAAAAGATCGAATTTTTCAATATTATTTTTTAATATTACTAATTATGGTGAAGTTTATTTTTATGCGGTTTCAAAGTCCAGTAATTGAGTTCATGAAATCGAACACTAATGAAACAGGTAATGAATTGATATATTCTGTAATTAGATAACTTATTAACATTGATGAACAAAGGATTTATGAAGAACAGGAAGACAATTTAAACATCGACTATGTTTATAGCTACAGACACACATGCTTATTTAGTGGCACGTGAGCATGCGCAGTATCGACCTTCTTTAGGCCTTGCTTATTAGTGGCATGTGTGTACGCACATTGCTAGTAATGAGCGGTTAGTGGCATGCTCAAAAATCAACCGCCGGTTGATTTATAAGCATGCCTCTGTCATTCACCATAGAGAAGGGGTATCTTTGGAGCATGTGTGAACAGGCTCGCTTATTGTGAGCACGTTTGTGTCACTCGCGGGCTTCGCAGCTAGTATTATCAATGCGATCTTCTCAGTCCGCGACAGATGAAACAAATATGGCGCGTTGGGGAGATGATAAAACATTACTTTTCGTGATTTATTACAGGAATCACGAATATCTGTGGAATACTCGGTCACCGTTGTGTAAAAATAATATAGCGAGAAATAATTTTTATGAAACTTTATTAAAAGGCATGAATGATTCAAATCTTACAATAAAAATAATAAAAACTAAAATCAGAAATGTGCGGATGGAAACTCGGGAACTGTTTTGATTTACTGGTTCACTTGAATTTTCTATTTCAGTTTGCAAAGTTTCCATTTTGAACGAGAGCGTCTCTATTCTATGACAAGAGCATGCCACTAATAAGCATGTGTGTTTGATTGTTAGCTTTGAGCATGCTTATTTATGAGCGTGCCACTAATAAGTATGCTAATAATGAGCAAGTGTGTACAGTTGTTATGGCATGCTTATTAGTGGCATGCTCATTAGCATGCCACTAAATAAGCATGTGTATCTGTACCTTAATTGATTATTCAGTGTATTTTCATCCGGGTCAATGTTTTGTACTGTAGAGGAAACAATATATTTATAAGTTAAATATTTTCTATCTACGTAAATCATTTTTCTCGATTATTTCAAATATGTAGGTACCTGCAACTTTCCAGTCACATTGTGACTTGATGTGAGACTTCTGTTGGATCACGCATATAGTACATTTTATATGCAAATTAAATGTTTTCGACACAAACTAAAGAAAACATACTTTTGTCACATAAATGACAAAGACCTCAAGATAAATAATAAAATATACAATTTTAATATATTAATACATAATCACAGCAATGGCAAATAATTTCAAATTTATCTAAATAATCAGTCAAAATTGATAAAAATTTAACAAAAATGTAAAAGTCAAAATTGAAATATATATACATACACATATATATGGACATACACATAATATTTAAACGATTGATTTAACAGTCTTTTTCGGCAGAAAACGACTAACAAAAATTAAGCAGTTATTTATTTATATTAAATAGATATTTTTAGTCAAAAAGCATTCCTTTTGACTTTATAATTCGTCTTTAGATGTTGGCAATTTGCAGATCTGATCAATATCACAGTCCTCCGTATTCCTCGCTCTGAGTAAAACTTCCAAAGGGCACAGGTGGGAGTCCTTGGCGCAACCTGGTAGATGGACAGGTCTTTCCTGGTGGAGAACCAGGAATTTATCAGAAGGGCCGCACCTTCAAAACCAAATTAATATTCAGTGATTGTGTAAAACCAATTAAAAAAAAACTTTAAAAAAATGTTTCCGCCCGGGATCGAACCGGGGGCCTTCCGCGTGTTAGGCGGATGTGATAACCACTACACCACGGAAACAGATGACGGATGCGAACTGAGAAGCATACTTATTGAAATGAGAATGAATACAATAATTACAATATAATTTAGAAACGAAAGAAATTTAAATAACCTGTATAATAAGAAGGCAAGATTTGTTCCAAATGCGTCAATTAGTGAAGAGCGCCACGGGCGGTTCGGATCTCGGATATTGTGGCGCAAAGGTGCATTTGGCTTATACAAACCGAAGAATGCCAATGTTTTCAACAACGTTCCGGAATGGGTGAATTGAAATGACGACAGATGTCCTCCAGAATTGCTGTAAATACAATTTTCCATTCTGACATTAATGATATTTTATTTTATTATCACGGGACATGACAATTGATGGATTTTGAAGCTGAAAATGTATGAATAGAAAACCATTTGTTTTTTTTAAATTGACCATTCGCCATATAATAATATAAATTAATAATATAAATTCACTCGCTGTTAAAGTAAGTTAAAGTAAATTAGGTACTAGGTACCTACCTATATTCAGTGGAAAATTTGTAATTGGCATAATTTTAAAAACCATTATATCATATTTGTTAAGATTGTTGTTTTGCTGTTAATTTTTCCCCAAAATAAAATAAATAAATAAATAAAAATGTCAAGACCGTGTAATTTAAACTTTTACGCTGATTGCGCCACACTCTAAAAATTATTATCTAAATTTTTAATTCCAGCAAGTTTTACAGACGTTTTGCAAATCTACGGACCGACAGACAACGAAATTATTATTTTTAGATTATGTAGATGAACATGTTTTTTTTAAATTTGCGCATAATAAACAGTGTCAAAACTACCTACCTACCTAGTTTATAGGTACAGCATGCGAATTAAAAATGACAAAATAGTACCTACCTAGTTATTTACCTACCTAACATAAAAAAAATAACAATATAAACATCAAATAACTAATAATTATTATTTATATATTCCAATAAAATAAATAAACTCAATCTACACATAAAATATGAAAAAAAGAATTTCCCATACCGGGAATCGAACCCGAGCCTCCTGGGTGAAAGCCAGGTATCCTAGCCACTAGACCATATGGGACAGTGCCGAGAAGTTCGAGTATACTAAATATAAATGTAAGTAAAAATATTACAATAATTACAGTGAAAAATTGTGCGCATGCCCAGCTCGTCTAATCGCCTATTCTCAAAATTGCAATATAACCCATCAATCATATTATCTTGACCACTGTGATATGAATACTGAATAGGTATTGGAAATGAATAAGGCACTAAAACCCGAATACAGAGTCAATACTTAAATGATTTAAAGGTTAAAGTAGGTACCTACGCTTTAAAAGTGTATTTTGCACTGCAAATTACGCTATATACTAACTAACTAACCATCACGCCGTTTCCCCGCAGGGGTAGGCAGAGAGGATTGGACGTCACACTCTTCTATACTGACACACCACTTTTGCTTCGGCAACATTCATACATCTTCTCATACAAGTTCTACGGTTGTTGAGGCTTTTAACAGGGCCATCCTCAAATACTTGTAGTATCTGATCGTGCCGGGACGCTATATACCTACTAGGTATATAAGAAATTAACACAGATTAAACTTCAGTGCAGTATTTAATGTATTGGCTATATATAGTAGGTACTAATCTGTATACCTACTTTATTTAAAAATATATTTTTGGCACTTAGTGCTTTATTCATTTCCAGTAATCATATATTGTCGCATCATCAATTTTGACATTTAACAGATAGATTTTATTTATTTTTTATTTTGACATTAAAATGAAATTTTGAAAATTGTAATTTAACAGAACATTACGTTCAGATTATTATATGCGTAACTTATTGGTGAAGTGTTTATGACTCTCGCCTAGTGATCTGGTGGTGAGTGGTTCGAGCCCCATTCCAGGACACCAGCAATTTACTAGTCCTATTTTCATAACACAGGCTTTTGGCTTAGTTTGAGAATAGTAAGAATATTGATACAACATGTATTCCGTGTTCGGAATGAAATTTTGAAACGCGGAAATTGTGCCACGTTTAAACATGAACGAATTAATCGCGAAGGTTATGAAGTTAGGTACCTAATCTATTTACGTATGGATTAGGTAGGTACCTAATCCATTTACGTATGGATTAGGTACCTAATTCAAAATGTATCGGCAAATTAATATCGCCGATTCCGATATATCGGAAAACCCACGATATCGCCGATATATCGGTATCGGATGCATCCCTAGTTATAATGAGAATAAGGGCCGGTTGTTTCAAGTTGGATTAAAGTAAGCGTTCTTTTAAAGAATAGATTTTTTACGTTCTCCACCTATCAGACGATCCGTTTTCGTAAAATCTATGCTTTAATCGACCGCTTACTTTGATCGAACTTGAAACAACCGGGCCTAAGGCGGTAAAGCTGTTGTTACCAAAACAACTAGAAATGAAAAACATACCTGAAAAAAGAAATAATATCTTCCAATACCATACATGGCAACTTTTGTGTTATTGCATAGCCGTATCCATCCATCCAGTAGTATTTCAAATCTTCAGCGTACTCGAAAGGCTAAAAAAAGGAACGGATATGGTATGGTGATGGTTAAACCGTTATTTTTACCAGTTACATATTGTACAGTTATTTGTATCTGATTTTTTATTTATCGTAATATAATTTTAAAAGGTGTTAATTAAGTAAATTAACACAATAGATTATCAAAATATACATTTGCTTCTCCTCTATAAAAGTTGAGGACTCGTGTGTAGTGGGGGAGTATATGTGTAGAGAGTAGATACTACATACGTGGTAATAACTAGTGTTGCATCGAATGTGGGTTCTGCCGAATGTCGATTTCGGCCGAATGTTCGGTTTAAATGTGCCGAAGCCGAAATTCGGTTAAAATTCGCGCGCTTTTGCCCAATGAACAGGTCAGATCGCCATCACGAAAATACGTGTAATTGTTTATTTACTGTGTTTTTTAATTAATTTAGCGGCACAACGTAGTTCTGGATAGTTGTCATAGAATATTAGATATTAAAATTGATTATTTTATTTTATTAAAGCATATATATTGTTCATACTTGATGTGGTTTCCTTTCTACAGAATAAAATTTATTAAAATTCACACGTTATCTATTTACTTATAAATCAACATTTTGTCTAGATTTCATTTTAAATTAAATTTCTTTCCACTTTTCCATTTCTTATTTAAATCCTACTTATTTAATATTTACAAATGTGAAAGTTTAGATGGTTGGATGGATGTTTGTTACTCAATCACGCCAGAACAACTAAACGGATCTGGATGAAATTTGGCACAGAGATAGATTATTGTCTGGAAAAGCACAAAGAATACTTTTTATCCCAGTAACAGGTTTCTGTAGGATGAAATCGAAGTCTACGCGAACGAAGTCGTTGGCAAAAGATAGTTAATTAAAAAACTACCGAAGTTCGGTGGATTTAAACGAAGAAACGGTTTCGGTAGATTTAAAGTTGCCGAAGTACGGCTATACCGAATGTGAAACGAATTTCGGTGCATCTCTAGTAATAACAACTTATTATTCTATACAATCAAAAAAAGATAAACAATGGTAGAACATTTAAAAAAAATTATTAACTTGTTAACTTATTTAAAAAAATATTATTAATTATAAAATTATTTAAATTATTTAAAAAATTGAAAAACAATAAAAAATTATGTTATCGATGATTAGTAACTGAGACAACCTGGTTATCCGTCGATTTGCGAAATGTCAGTTCAATCATCGATACAATCAGATACAAATCTCAACAACGATTAGTATGTCACCGGTTAAAATACTGTCACTAGTATGATATAAAAATATATGTAAACATAATAAAGTAGAGTGGTATTACCAAATTATAGTACAGTTAATCCTTGGATTGTGAGTTTAGAGTAACTTGGTCGTTACTAATCATCGATACCAGATACAAATCTTAAAAACTGTTATTGTGTAACCGGTTAAAATAACGGTTTTGACCATCACTATTTACAAAGAACGGAGGTATGACCTAAATGTACGTACACCGAGGATTAAAAAAAATCCTCACATCTAATATAAAAATGTTATTTATGTTAGGGATTTGAGGAAATCTTTCTGTCAGACAGCGAATAAAAACCGTAGTAAATTCACAAGTGATAGAGTTTATTAGTTAAATGATAGAAAGAAAGCAAAGAATTTTAAAGTACGTAATAATAGTAGACTTATAAATTATGTACCTACTGACCCGCCGTATACTGAAACGCTGGGGGTTTCATAGCTCGCCACTATCAATTGTTTGTTTAAATGACAACATTTTGTCAAAGAAAGTCCATTCGATGACGATGGTCATACAATTGCAAATATTGACTATGTAATTATCAATTTCGTCCGTTTGATAACTTATCAGTTACCCGAGGACTATGGTCATATTTTTACTAAAATTTGTGGATTAAGTACTGAGGGTGAAAAACCAAAATAAGTAAAAAAGAGCCAAATGAGGGTGAAAAACCAAAATAAATAAAAAAGAGCCAACGGCACGCGGTGTTCCCAAGCGGTCACCCATCCAAGTACTGACCGCGCCCAATGTTGCTTAACTTCGGTGATCGGACGAGAACCGGTGCTTTCAACGTGGTATGGTCGTTGGCAAAAGCGGCGAGTTGTGAATTAGTTATATGTAGTATCAAAACATTACCTGTATGGTATTTTCAGTGAAAGCTGAGCACCAAGGTGACAGACTTTTTTTGTTCCAGGCTGATTCAAAAGCACACGTTTATGTTTACATTTTAAAAAAAAAAAATGCAAGGGGTTAGCCTTGCAAGGAATCTGTAAAGAAAAAAAGCACACATATAAATTTCAAAAATCATTGTTCATGTTATAGGGTTACTTTCATTACCCCCCAAGATTGATAGTTAATCATAATATACACCTACCAAGGTATAAATCAGATACGCTATAAAAAATAGTTCTAGGTTCCTGCACTCGTCTGGTCTCATAACACAAAAATCACAGCACACCGTTTAGTAACGGATCGACACGAAGAGCGCTTACAGTATCACAGAAACGGATGTTGGTGGGTTTTTAATGTGTGTGTGTTTGTGTAGATGTGTGTTTCATTGTAATATGACTGTCTTAATACTGTTATTGCTGGTAATTTGTGGGATGTGGCCCCGGAGGCCAATGGCGGCAGGTAACATAGACAACATTTCCCCCCTATTCTCATACCCCTTCCCCTCCCCCTGACATATTTTCGAGGTAAATCTGTACCGTTTGACCGATCGGACTCAAAATTTGGAAACTTATTCTTTAGGACTCAGCGGGTAACATAGGCTATATTTTTTATACCTTCTCTTTTACCTTCTCTCCTCTCCCTGATATATTTTCGATACAAATCTATACCGTTCGAATCAAACCTTTGTTTCCCACCACAAATTTATTTTCAACTTAATCTTTAACCCGTGCAACGCCGGGTATGAGCAGCTAGTAATATATAAGATAGGTACCTATCATGATACAGAAATAACAATATTGCTTATTTCAGATTCAGAATACGGCCGAAGCCGTGCTGCCTCGCGTGATGATAATGTCGATTGATAAAGAGCTTACTTTTAATACTTATACTGATTTAAGCGCCG
>JADDOH010010084.1:0-16319 GCA_016648135.1 Agrypnia vestita | reverse complement strand
ATTGTCGACAATATTTTTTTTCAAGGTTTCTATTTCACTCGGGTTTTGATAATTTTACATTTATATCCATGAAAGGTGCGTAGGTGATTTATCTGGAACACTGCTTCTTGGACTGCGGATAGTGTCAGCCATTACCAGAGCAATGGCTGACCACAGACCACATTTTAGTCAGCCGAAGAGCACTATAAAAATCAGAAATATATTTGTCATTATGTCCAAACAAAATATCAAGTTACGACAAACGGTACTAGGTACCAGATTTGGTAATTGCTATATTGTAGGAGACCAGGACTATGCCCTCAAACCAAAAGTACAGCAATTTTTAATGCTACAATGGGCCTGAAGGCCCAATTTTAATTGCGGTACGACAAGAACACCTAGATTTTAAAGAAATCAGAAAGATGTATTGCGACCTCACCGGGAATCGAACTCGGAATTCTCAGTATGCAGAGCCAGTGACATGGCCACTGGTTTGGTCATGTGGAACAGATGAGCAAAGAAAGGATGGCAAGGAAAATTGTTTGTCGAAAGCAGCAGAAGCAGAGGACGTTCGCGGAATAATAGTAATAAAACAATATATTCGGTGTATGAAATTCTTTTATTTTATCGTATTTTATATACCTACCTATTAACAGGAAAATGAATATTTTAATAAAAAATACAACTTGTAATAAAATTAAGCCAGATCTCTTTTGGCATTATGCCTTTCCAAAACAACTTCGTGAATTTCCTGCCGATTCTTTAGATAGTTGGGTTTTGAAAATATCTAACTGAACCACATATAATTTATTCTGCATATCAGTCGAGGCTTTGGATTCACTTTTCTTATTACCTGCAAACAAAGAAAAGGTTATAAACAGAAAAACTAAAGAAATACAATACAGATCAAATAAAAACATATTGTTCTTGCAAACACTAAATAGGTAGGATAACATTTAATTTCGTCAATAACTAACCTTCCTGGCGCTTTTCATCGTATTCTCGAATCTACTTCGAAAATCTGTTGTACAGTACGCATTTAGGCGGGAACAAAGCAACAAAACATTAAATTAGTTGCGTAATGCGGCCCACTAGTCTCCTTTCATCTTCTTTTGTGGAAATCTTCAGTAAAGCAGCACCGTTGATGACATGTTACGAAACATCTGCTTTGATCTGCTTGCTGTCTGTTGCATTATTATGGTATCTATGTCTGTTGCTGTCAAATGAAATTTAAATTATGTGCTGCCATATGCAAAATTATTTTGGCGTGCATTTGTCTATGATTTTTATTTTACACAATTGCAACACCCCTAATCCGATTTTTAATTTGAAACAACTCAATTCTTCGAGATTTCGCGTGACCTTGAGGTTAAGCTCAGTTTAAGCTAGTATTTCCGCTTACTTTGATCGAACTTGAAACAACCGGGCCTTAGACGGACTTTACGCATTGATTTATCGTCAGCCATCTTGTATCTTGTGCACGAACCACAAAATAGAGAAGGCACGAACCACAGAATAGCCGTGACGTTATACGCCATGTTGGATAATATCCGGTTCCTTGTCAGCCGCCATGACACCCTTGAGTAGGGATGGGTCGTCGACGTATTTACCGTCGACGAAACGAGACCGTCCACGTCCATCAATCGACGAGACGATCAACTAGTTGAATTCGTCAACTAGTTGACGCGTCAACTTCGTTACGCGGACGTCGCGGACGTTCTATCTAAACATCGGGACGATGGTCAACTGTCTACGGTCATCTACGGTTCAACGCGACACTTCTCGACGGCTCAACCGTTGGCTATTTTTATGACGTTAATTTTTAAAATTTAAAGAAGTTCGAAGGAATATAGTTTCGGGGAAAGTAAAACCGCTACTGGTGCTTATATGTAAAAAGAAATATTTTATTATTTATTTGTTTACGCACATTATAGGCTTTTACATATTGTTTTATATACTTCTTTCTATATATAACAAAGAAAGAAGTAGGTATACACAGCAATATCAGGTGTTAGCAGTAAAATATAAATATAAACTCATAAATATAAGTCATAGTATTGGGTATAAGCATTAAAATGTGAGTTAATAAAATGGAAGGAAACAATGATTTTGCGTAACAAAGGCACCAGTTATGAGGTGCGGTAAAAAATACTTTACATTTATTTAGTATCTATAAATTTATAAATAAATACATAATTTAAAAATACTTTACATTTGAGATGTTATATAGAAATTTATTGAAGAATACATCTTTCAAAGTCAGGCTTTCACTTTGTGGTGACATTATTAATAAATAAATATATCTGTATTATTTGTCAACTTTAGTTTAATGCTCAATCTGAGAAAAGGAACATTGTTCCCGAAACATGTAAAAAACCAATAAAAAGTGGTGTAAACAAAATTATAATAGATTTATTTTTTTATCTATAAAGTTGAAAATAGGTAATTTTTAATAAAAATTAATTATACCTAAATTCAAGATTATATTACATATATAAATAATATTAATGTTGGACAAGGATAATGTCCTGAATAAGGACCATAGTTAGGTATAGAAAATTTTATTCCCTACAAGTTTGTTTATCATTTATATGCTAAAGTTGAAAAGTAAGGAAATAACACAATAATTAAATTTTAGAATCCCTTTTCAGGTAAATATAAGAAGTCGAGATCGATCGAATAAAATATTGATTTTAGAAAAATATCTAGCCGGCCTGTTAATTAATAATAGTTCAATAAAAAATAATATAATTAAACAGAATTGTTTTATTTTATACAGCGTAAAATTAGGAATTCACCGAATCGTCGCACGTGACATCACAAAAAATCAAGTAAAAAATAATAGATTAAGCCTATCTCGCCCTACGCATGTATTCAAATTTCAAATCTCTAGTCATAGTTCGTGTACACAGATCTGCACTCTATGGTAGTGTACTTTAGAGTTGAAATGAAATTACCCGTCGAGCCGTCTATGACGTCTATGGCATCTACAAGACGACAGCGAGAGATGAGAGAGAAATAAACGGAGACGTTTTGTCTTGCTCTCGCTCGTTGCTTTGCATTGCGTTAATCTTTTTGGTCTATATTCTGTGGTTAATCTCGAATCGTCCACCGACCACGGCGTCCGCTGTCCACCGTCTACGAATTCAACTAGTCCATGCGATAAACGTAAACGGTCGACGCGTCGATGCAACGTCAACGGTTGATTTCAACTAGTCCGTCCATTCAACGCCCATCCCTACCCTTGAGTCTTCCAAAGCGTCTGCGCGTCTGGTTTGCTTTGACAGGTGGTTGACAAAATTGAAACTTTAAAACAGAAAATGAAGCATTATGGAGGTTGCTATGGCTGAGGAAGTGCAGGTAAATGCTCTAAATTCGGCAAATAAATGGTTTAATCTTATTCATCTAAATCCAGCTTTCCATTTGCTTAAAAATTGTTTATAATGTTCAAAGTTTCACTGGCGGACATATTACGTTTTTACTGTTTGACTTTTGAATGTTTATACGCATATTTTATATATTTTCAGATTTATCATGTCGCAACGATGCTGGTGTTGTTTCCACTTGGAGAACAAATGAAATAGTCCACAGATTTCCCAGGTGTGATAAATATACTTTAAATTAGTGGATCCGCCGAATTTCGAATCCAGATAAATAATGGACATATAAAAAAAAACAGTGCCGTTCATCTGGAAGGCTGCCTAGTAATTATTTAAAATATTTTTTATAAATCTAGTCTGTACAATTATTTTTTAAACAGTTTTTATTCGCTTATCAGAATGTACTAAACGTCACATAGGATTTATTATATATACAGCGACGATAAATTCAATTCACTACTATATTTTGTATAATCACTAAATAATAAGTCATTGTTTTCCTTTATTTTGAATGTGTTTTGTAAATTCTTTATCTTTTTGTATTGTAACAAACTAAATGTTTTTTATTGTTAAATTTATTATATTCATTATGTAATTGTCAGTTTTCTTTGCCAATTGTTTTTCTGACTCTTATTTTGGAATTGGCGGATTTGATATAAATAAATATTTAATTCAAATTTATCGTATTTTATTTTAAAACCTACTTTATATTTCAGAAATAAATATTAATTTAAACAAATAAATAAATAAATCAAGCTAAATGTATGTGACGGTCGCTAGGTGGCGACTGTTAAAATCATAGAATTCATGAGTGCGCGTTCTTTATCTTCTTTATTCTGTGGACTACAATTGTGTATTATTTAGATTGATATACTAGAGTAGGGGGGGGGTAAGGTCTGAGGTGATATAAAATCACTGTGTGGTAAACCGGCCGGGAGATCTCAGATCTACGTATGCCGGCGGTTACGCCCTCCCCTAGGTACAATCAAAACGTCAGGTGACTGACTAGGACACTGATATCTCGAGGCGGGTGAAGGGATATAAAAATAATAAAATCGAAACAATTTTACAAGTTTCTATATTGGGCACTGTAGCAAATTAATTTACATGAAACATTAATCTTAACTTACATACGACGCAGCAAAGTGGTTACTAATTTAAAAATTACATGAACCCTAATTTAGAGGGAGAGGACAAAATTATAAACAAAGAAAGAAAAAAGACAAAACACATAAAAAATCTGATCTTACTGCTAAAATGGATGGTGACGAGATTAAATTAACACTTCGGTAGAACCAGGTGGGCGGAGAAAAAGTCTTTAGATCGGGGTAACCTGTTTCGGAGAGTTCGGCAGGTGTCTTCTTCGTGCTGCTTCGTGGTGGGCGGCGGCTTCTGGCGTCGGCGTCGTCCTCTGACTGTGCAGGCTACGTCGGCGGCTTCTGACGTCGGCGTCGTGGCGGTCGTCGGCAGAGCGTCGGTCCTCCGTCGCGGTGGTACGCTGCGGCGTCGCGGCGGCACTGATACTTAGGCGTTTGCGGCGGTGCGTCACAGCACTCGGTAGCGAATGGCGGTTGTTGCCGTTCGCGCTTTCGCTCCTCCAGGAGTTGCTAGAGTGATCGGCGATGCTGTTTTTACGGGCACCGCTAGAATCTCTAGCTTCTCCACACTCAACTCAACTCAACTCCACTGCCTTCTTGGCGGCCGGCTTCGCCTTATATTCTCTCCCCGGCGACCCAGGGTGTGGTCGCGGGGAGTCGAGGGGAAGCCTCCAGTTGGTCTTTCGCCGATTGGCTCCTTTGATGTCCGCCTCCGTCGTTCATTCGTCTCTCTCGATCCCTCCTAGGTCCCGATTGACGCTATTGGTTACTGAACCCAATGTTGCCTCCGTTCCGCCCCCTATTGTTCTCCCAGTTTGCGGCTAATCTCGATGCTTTTCTGGTATGTAGGCCTAAACACTTTGTTATTTCACGAACGCTTTGTTCACTGTTCATATCCCTATCCCGTCACCAAAAACACATTGCAAAATGAATTAAACTTAAGGAAAATATTACAGTACAAATTGGCAAAGGCGGAAAATTGAAAACACAAATTCGCATCAACACTTATTACCCAAAAATAAAACTGCTTACATATACATACTTAATTAAATCGACACGCCAGATAGACATATTTTTATCGACCAGTTATTTCTACCATTATTGACTAATTACATGGGATTGAACGTAGGGTTTCATTAGATCATAGTAAAATTCCTTAAATATGCAGTACAATATCAATCTTGTTATTAAGTGTCAGTTTGATTCTTACAGTAGGCCTCCCAATATTTAACGTTATTTATACATTACATCGTTATAGGTCAATCCTTATCATTAACATTGATTCAACGTTATTTATACATTACATCATTACAGGTCAATCCTTATCATTTACATTTAAAATTTACCACTCCGCATATCCTCTTCCTTTCTTTTTCTTTTTAATTTTTTTTCTTTAACAATGACAACATGTACTTGATACTTAGTTTTATTTTTAATTTTAGCTTAAATAAAACAAGCTATCGTACTTCTTAGTTGGACCAAACATATTGTCAATATGTGACATAGAGATACAAAACAAAGGGCTAAAATTATACAGACATCGTGGCATTTCTTAGTGAATCAATTAACATAAAAACTTATTTACATGGGATACATGCTTCAAGCGGGTCCCCTAATGTTAATGTTCTGTATACATCTTTGTAATTTCTTTTGGGATTACAAAGTACATGAATTTGCATCAACGCCACTTTCCCGAAAGGAATGCTTACATATACTAACATAATCAAATTCGATAAACATTTTTTTTTTCAAGAAATTATGTTAAACCTTATTACTAGAAGAAAAATTAAGAAAACTTGGCGTAAATTAATTAATGTAACATTATTTACACCTAAATAATGAAAATTCTTACTTCAATATGTAGGCTGGATTGAATGCAAAACGTTTTTTTTAGGACTTTCATTATACTAATCATTATCTTATCAAATCAGCTTTCTTCCACCCCTGGTATAAGAATATAGGAAAAGAATAAAAATAGAGAACACTAAAAAATTATATAAGCCACATTCCACCCGGCAGACAATTGAAAATTTTCCAAACAAGAATTATTTTGAGCTTTATTATTACTAGATTAAAACAACTATTTTAAAATAGACCGACAAATTATATTGCTTAAACGAGTAATCAAAACAATAATTGCATGTTTACAGATAGGTTATATACCTACAACCTACAAATTTGTATAAAAAAAAAAACACAATATTGGGAGCTTGAATAACTAATGACAAATTAACATTATTCTTAAAAATAATTAAAACTCACAAATTAACATTATTCAACTAGGTGTAATACATGAAAACATAAGACATGAAAGCCTCGATCTAAAGTAATATTAATGTTTATTCCAACACGGCATTTACTTATTTGCAATTAATTAAACTATTTTGTTTCAACCCCGTGTGCTAAAATTCATTCTGCAGACAGATTTCAAAAGACTAAAAAGTCGGAATCTTATATCTCTTCAACCGTGTTACATCTTTTTCACGAGATAATATTCTATTACTGTTATATATTATATATTACATCAATATCAAACATCGTCGGCAATAATACAATCAAGTTTTTTTTTTTCTTTTGTTACGATCAATACATTTTTTATTATTTGCTACAAGTTAGATTAATTCGGGATGATCTCGTTATTATCTCAAATTGCAATGTCCCGTTCATTTCGGTACTTAACAATAGAATACAGAATAAATGAGAAAACTACATATAAAACGAGTAACATCCACCTGCAGAGGTGGCCTGGGTTATCTAAATTATCATTACCTTACTTAAATTAAACATATCAGTTGCTCATTAATTAGGTACATATTACATTGATATTATGATTCACCACTTTGCCTCAATTTCTAATTCGGCCTCTACCTTCTTAATTGATTGACCCCTGTTATCTTTATTGATAATGACCGCCTGGTCGCGCGTTGCGGGATCCTCGCGCCCTTATAATAATAATATAACTTATACGATCCTACATCTCGCGGATAGTGTCGCCATGTGGGGGATCGGTATGTCAGCGCTTTCTAAAACATCTCTATTGTCTGTCGAGGACAATAGTAGGTTTACTGCGACGACTTTCGGAATTATTATCTTGTTTTTCTAAAAAAATGTCTTTCCCAAAACAATGGCGACTTCTCTAACAAACGCAGCTTTCTAAACCGTTGTCCCATGTGTTCGCATTTGGCCAAGATGTTCTTTCTATTGTTTAATCGGGGTTAGAGATATACGTCCCGCTGCAAGAAAAGGTTTACCGTTTTTACCCTTCCAAGATGTTACTTAAGAACAAAAGGTTGCGAACGTATTGTCCGTCCTAACAAAAGGCCGTGCACTCTTAATGTCTTCGGCGATGCCCAACGCCTTCGGCAACCCTAACTTTCTAATTCATTGTTTCATATGTTTTATGGCGGGCTATCCTAAGAGCCATCGTCCGTCGCAATGTTATTTTTTTGAACAATAGGTCACATATTTCGTCCTCGAACAAAAGGTCGAGCATGCCGGGGCTGCCCTGGCTGTGACCACATGGCGCGTGATCTTCGAAACATGGGCGCTTTGATTTCGGTATTGCCCTTGGACAAAATTAATAACCTGGTTCGCGTCATATTCCGGTACATCAAGATGAACGAAAAGATATTTGTCAAAAATACTGATCTATATATATATATATATATATATATATATGTATATGTTAATATTAAGATTTTCGCGGGTGAAAGATGAAGGATTATTTTCCAGGATAACCCGCGTATTGTGGTCTTGAAAAAGACTGTTATTATGTACTTAACGTTTCGGACAGATAGCACTGGCCATTTTCAGAGGAATTTTCGCCTTGTATTTCAAGTTCTGTTTTGAATTGGTGGCAATTCAGAGGTTCACTCCAGAAGTCGAGATCTATATATATAGATCTAATGCGAACCTAATTGCTGAATTTACTTTGCGACCTGGTAATTCTTCTATTGTTGTCGGAAATTCCGTTATTGTTAGTTATATTAATATGTTCATTTAACAGTCTTTTTCAAGACTGCAATACGTGGTTTATCCTAGAAAATAATCCTTCATATATATTTATATATACGATACCCTATTAAGGACCGGTTGTATCATGTACTATGGGTTCTAATAACTTAGATTAGTATTTTTTCGCTTAAAAGTTTAAACCATCGATTTTTGCGTTTTCCACCAATCAAACAACCCTTTTTCGTAAAAATCTATGTATATAATCGTAATTTTACGAAAGATTACTATAATCCAAGTTGATACAACCGGCCATTAGTATGTGTATATATCAATGTAACCGGTGAGAGTTTTTGTATGAGAAAAAATAAATATACCCTCTCAATTGCACTACCATTGGCTCGCCATAAAAAAGAAAACAGAATAAGCTAATCCCGGTTAGACTATAATATGAGGTATGACCATAGACGTCTATGGATAATGGGTATGACACTTAACTATACTTACACTTAACTATATAGATCGACCACAATCAAAAGACCTTTCCATAGCTTTGTCCAGTAAGAAGAAAACGGCTGTTTTCTTGTTGCCTGGCAAGCCTGGCAAGTTGCCTGGCAAGCCCTAGTACAAGCCTCGATATGATATTCCAAATAAATATTTATTTTTTAGTTTAAAAAAGGTTACTTACTTACTAGAAAAACTTATTTTGTGTTCATTTTTTTGCGCACATTTTTGAACGTGGTGTAGCTATAAACTGAACAGTGTTTATTTTTCGCATAGACGTACTATAAATTTATACTTTATAGTACGTCTATAAAATATAAATTTATAATACGTTATATATTATATCAGTACTTACTTACAATATGTGAATATTGTAAGTATTCACCTATTGTAAGTACTGATATATTCAAAATAATAAATAAGATGAATAATAATTTGAAAATTTAGAATGGCAGATGTAGTATGTTTTGACAGATTTGTTTTGAAAGTACATTTTTATGAAAGGTGTCCGCGATAAAATTTAGTGTAAAAAAATTAAAATGCATAGTTGAGTATATACTCAAAGAATTTTTTTGTAGACATGGCGAACTAATTTTTGATTTTTAAATCAAATTTAAAAAGTAAGTAGGCTTATTGGCATCATTATTGTACTACACAGATCCCTTCGGCCTTCATCTATGGGTATAATTTTATATAAATATTAAAAATTGCTCCCAGGACCATATTCAGCAACTTATCCCCTCGACTTTTATCATAAAATCTAACTGGATCAATTTATATATCATTGATCCAGTTAGATCAACGGTATATTTTTTCTCATGCCTTAAATTAATTTGAAATTATTGAGAAAGGATTGCAAATGACACTCGCAAACTGAAAAACCTAATAATTTTAATCTGCTGGCTAAATATGGATTAAAAAGATTAGACAGTTTCATATTGATGAACATTCATTTGAATTATTTAATATTTCAGAAAAAGCACTTTAAAATTTCTGTCATAACTTTTACCAAAATGGATTCCACGTCCGCAGACGATAAAGAGTTTGAGGATCAATTAAGACAAATTACTGCAAGTGCTGAAAAAAATCAAGCTTCAATCAACATTATTAAAAGAAATCTTGAAGAAATTAGTAAAGTATGTATATCACATGAATTAATAATTATAATATATCTGTATTCATCTGGCACAAAGACAATCTTATTGGCCTGGTATCCAAAATTAGGCTTACTAAACTATTTTAAAATGGATCACGAAAAATTTAGATTATTTAGGGAAGGTTTTATCAACTTGGATTACAGTAATCTTTCGTAAAAACCATAATTTTTTACAAAATCGGGATGTGTGGGAAAGTAATATTTTGTAAAAACCATAAATTTTTACGAAAACGGGTTGTGTGATGGTGGAAAACGCAAAAATGGATGGTTTAAATTAGAGAAAGGCGAATTTCAAAACATAAAATGAATTTATGCTTTGTAACAAAAACAAATTCGTCATTCAATTTTTAATAAAAATTATTCTTTTTATCTTGGACGAAATATTGACAGTTACGGAAATAAGCGACATCAAAGTTTGCATATTTTCAGTGTTTCTGAATTATTTTCTATATAAAAATATAGGGCCTACATGCGTAGTTAAATATTGGAAGGGCCAAAGACTTTAAATCTTGTGGGCCCAGGCATAAATAAGCTTGCCAATGATTATATATTTACATTTATTACATCTACAAAAAACATATTTTCAGAAAACTACCTTGACTAGTGAAGATTCCAAAGAATTACATAAAAATTATGAATTATTGAAACAAGAATTATTGAATCAAGCCAATTTAACACGTCAAATGCAAATGCTTACATCTGCTACACCATGTTCCAAAGATCCGTCCTCAAGTAAGTTTTGGAATTTCTAGAATTTGCCCGAAGCTCTTTGGCTTAAGGACTTAAAAATCAATTTATTATTATTGTCAAGGAAACTACATAATGTTGTGCGTCCTGATATTCTTCTGAGCTAGGAGATACATACTCAAAAAAAAAAATTGTTTGGTCTTAAATATAGAATTAGGTAGGTATCATATATAAAGATTTTAGCTGTTAGGTATATAGAAAATACATTATTGGATTTAATTACTAAAAATGTATAAATGTTTTTTATAACAAATATGATAATTGTTTGTGTCATAATGTCGTCAATAGTAAACTAATTATACTTCAAAGCGGAACTTTAAGGGTTTGTCGTAATCATTTTGTTTGTATTTGTTGTATTTAAATCAAACTAAACTGAGCGATTGAGCCATAAAAATTACTTATAATTATCTTACTGGTCTCGTAAAAGGAAGAGAGGAAGGAAACCTTCCAAAAACTTGTTCATTGGCGTGCGCCTTACAAATAGACTAAATAAGTGCTTTAATATTATTTGTTAAATCTACCGAGTAATTTGGCTAGTTTCGCTACTGTTATATTGTTATATGTTTTTGTATTGTCTTTCAGCGTGTCCCCACGCTTGCAATCAAGATGAATTGTTCATGCCACAGGTGTTGGTGTGTGGCAAGGCTGATGATATTCTGCCCATGATTGTTGTATGGAAGGAATCCAAAGGGAAATCAGATTAAGATATTCAAATTTCTTTAATTTTGTAGGAAAGCCTGTTGGAAAAACGCCTCTAAATTTGTATTGCGTAATTCTGTTTTATATCATTTCGAAGGTATTTGATTTATAATAGATTTTGTACAATTTTTCCGAAAAGAATTAATAAAAAGAGTATAAATTTTGGGTATCTTTATTATATTGTAACGAATCTGCTAATAGGTAAGTAGCCTGCAAACATCTTGAAATTTTACGGTGTATTGTGAGAAAGTTTGCGCATGTACCATTTCACCAAAGAGACCCAAATTTTGACTTTTGCGCATTCCCCCAACTACGCCAAAAAATTTCAAGAAGTTTGCCGGCAACTGTACTCGTTTAAATAAACAAATAATCTATTTTGGAAAGTATCTACACATTTTTGCGGCCCGCTGCAATTATATAGTGAGGCCTGTGCACATTGGGCCAACCTCGGCAGAGCGACAACATCGACCAACCTCGCCCAATGGCCAACGGCGATCACACATTAGCGCATAACTTAGGGATGGGTAATTGAAAAAAGATATCGATAAATATCGAATCGATATTTTTAAAAAGTATCGAAAATAATCGATATACATTGTGAAAAATATATCGATATTTATCGATATTATTTTTTCAAACGGATAATTAAGGGTTATAAGCTTTTGGCGACCAAAAAAAAGGTCACCGAAAAATAAATCGATATTTCGGGAAAAAACTAATCGATGACCAAGAAAAGTGAAAAAGGTCGCCAGAAAAAAAGTGAAAAAGATACCCAAAAAAAGGTCGCCAAGAAAAAAATATCGGTTGACCCAGAAAAAAATATATCGATATTCGATACATCGCGAAAAAATATATCGACGATAAATATCGATATTGTTCAAAAAAAAATCGATATATTAATATATCGATATTTTTAACCCATCCCTACTGAAAAGCGTCAGCTGTGAACCTTACACGATTATCTATGATCATACAAGCAGATGTTCTATGATTTTGTTGTCAGAAACGCCAGGTCGTCGTCGTAAATTATCTTATTCTTTGCACTTTGTAGTACTTTGTGTGAACAGCGCAAAGTAATTCTTATTTTCACATGACTTATTTTTCAAATTTGTTTGAAACTATCACGGCGTATTACCTTTTTTGTGATATGTTTGATTATTACACATCAAGGAGTTAAATGGTAAATATATTTAATGTAATCATATGTCAATATGTCATTGTCTTGACTGGGACTTGTTTTGATAGCATATATTCGTCAACCAAGACCTCCTGTGCGTTTATGACAGGGTTCAAGTTTTTAAGTAAAGATATTCTGTGTTATTTGTTGGATGTCTGGTCCGAAATGGAATAATCAGTCGCCTTCGCATGACCATCTGGAAATAATTCAACACCTTATCAATAATTATCCACGAGCTTTTAACGATATATGTTTTCACGGTTAATTTCGGACGACTTTAAAATTGTGATTGTTGTTCATTTTTTCCCCTAAAAAACAATAAAAATGCTTTTAATATTCTTCAAAAGTATGAAAAACGTTACTATTTTTGAAGAGTTTTTTTGTTGAAATACGTTCAGATAAATATTTTTTTTTTCTTTGTTTCCTAAGGTATATGTATATTTTTAGAGAGATAACCTTTGAATATCTATTTTTAGAAACACTAGAAGAAAAGAGAGCAATCTTATAGCAAAAAAAAAACTTTTAAAAGTAAATTTTTAAAAGGGGTCAAAACTAAAAATAAATAATTCAGGCTTCAGATTGCAATATCATCCACAAATAAACAATAATTAATAAAAATACAGTGAAGAATGTTTGTTAAGGCGATATCTTTCCCAGTATCAGCAATATTCAATATCAATCCCAATGATATTTTCATAGGCAGATTTGAGATTTATTAAAATTTTATTAAACTTTATAGTGTATAAACCATCTACTATCTGTGTAGTGTTTAAACTGTCGATCATGTCATACAACCACTATTTTATTAGCAAGTAGTTGTAATGTAAATATTCTACGTTGATTTGAATACTTTACAGAAGCCTCACAAATACCATCCTGATTATTTGGAAGGTGTTAACCGACTTTGTAGATTTTGCCACAAATCCAATTTAAATAAATTTAAATGATTATTTTTTATGTTTATAATATACACAAAACTAGTGACGGTTAAACCGTTTTTTTAACCAGATATTTTCGGTACAGTTATTTGTGATTTATATCTGATTGTATCCATGATTAACAACTAAGATATAATTGTTGTCCATTACTGATGGTTGCCCGTCGAATTACAAAAAGTCTGTTGCCAATCATCAATGCAATCACATACAAATCTCAAATAACGGTTAGTGTGTCACTAGTTAAAGTACCATCACTATTCAAAACATGATGCAAAAATTAAGAATGTGATTTTAGAATAGTCTTTTAAAAAGTACTTACAATTGTTAATAGTTTTTTTTATAGGTTTTTATCTTTTATTTATCATTTACATACAATTTTTATACAATTCATGTAATGCATTTGTATTTCTTATTATTTTTTATGTATCACACTCCATGAAAATAAAGTTTAAAAATTACAATTAGGTACATTTGATTTTTTTGTTAGTAATTAACTCATCATCATCATTGTTCTTAATAAGTTATTCTTTTCAGATATAAAATGGGACTATTGATATCAAAGATTTGGAGCTTATTTGGCAATGAAGGTATAATAATGAAAACTGCGTGTGCTTAAATACATATATGAAATTGTGTGCTTGGGAATTTATCATTCTTCGAGGGGTTGTAATTTCAATCTTTTTTCTTTCGGACAGCATGTTGGTTACATGTCTTATAATTAATGTAGTAAATGTAAATGTTTTTAATGCAGTAGTTTGGCATTAGTAGAAACCATTATTTTAAGTGGAAAATACTTGAACATGTGCACAACAGCATTCAACGGGAGACCCACCGTGCTAGCCTATGTTTGGGATCTGATTTAGTACAGATTGAACCCGGAATGAGCTTAGATCCAAGTTACGGCAGTGAAGATGCTGTGAAAGCTATACAAAATATGTATACATACTAGGGATGGGCGTTGAATGGACGGACTAGTTGAAATCAACCGTTGACGTTGCATCGACGCGTCGACTGTTTACGTTTATCGCATGGACTACTTGAATTCGTAGACGGTGGACAGCGGACGCCGTGGTCGGTGGACGATTCGAGATTAACGCAATGCAAAGCAACGAGCGAGAGCAAGACAAAACGTCTCCGTTTATTTCTCTCTCATCTCTCGCTGTCGACTTGTAGATGCCATAGACGTCATAGACGGCTCGACGGGTAATTTCATTTCAACTCTAAAGTACACTACCATAGAGTGCAGATCTGTGTACACGAACTATGACTAGAGATTTGAAATTTGAATACATGCGTAGCGCGAGATAGGCTTAATAAGCTATTATCTATTATTTTTTACTTGATTTTTTGTGATGTCACGTGCGACGATTCGGTGAATTCCCAATTTTACGCTGTATAAAATAAAACAATTCTGTTTAATTATTTTATTTTTTATTGAACTATTATTAATTAATAGGCCGGCTAGATATTTTTCTAAAATCAATATTTTATTCGATCGATCTCGACTTCTTATATTAGGTCCTTACATATGAAATTGGCGTTTTGCCGTACTGGCAAATTTGATCTCAAATATCTTCTCTTTGGTTAGGAATTCCAAATCCAAATTTATACAGCTATTTACTCATGTATTTGTGTTTTGAAAATTATAATTCATTTGTTTTTTCCTCAATTGTTTTTTTCTTTGCGTCACTCAGTTTACAAAATGAAAAACTTGAAATATCGCGTTATTTACGAGTACGAGTTCCACCGTGGCACCAGTGCTGCAGAAACGGCTCGAAGGATTAATGATGTGTATGGCGACGGTGCCGCAAAAGAAAACACAGTGCGTTTTTGGTTCAAACGTTTTCGTTCTGGAAATTTCGACCTGCAGAACAAGCCCCGTGGACGGCCGGAGACCAAAGTTGATAATGAAGAATTGAAGGCTATTGTGGAAGCGGATCCATCGCAAACCACATCCGAGTTAGCTGCAGGCTGCGGTGTTAGTGATAAAACTGTTTTAATCCACTTGAAGCGAATTGGTAAGGTGAAAAAGCTTGAAAGGTGGGTACTCACGAATTGAGTGAAGCAAATCAACAAACGCGCGTTGACTGCTGCGTTGCATTACTCAACCGGCACAATAATGAAGGGATTTTAAATCGAATCATTACCTGTGATGAAAAGTGGATCCTGTACGATAATCGGAAGTGCTCATCGCAATGGCTGAACCCTGCCGAACCAGCCAAACCATGCCCCAAGCGAAAATTGACTCCAAAAAAGTCACTTGTGAGCGTTTGGTGGACTAGTGCTGGTGTCGTTCACTACAGCTTTCTTAAATCTGGCCAGACGATTACAGCAGATGTCTATTGTCAGCAACTGCAAACCATGATGGAAAAGCTAGCTGCTAAACAACCGAGGCTGGTTAATCGCTCTAGGCCACTGCGGCTTCATGATAACGCTAGACCACACACTGCACAACAGACGGCTACCAAATTAGAGGAGCTTCAATTGGAATGTCTCAGACATCCACCGTACTCTCCGTACCTTTGCCCCAACAGATTACCTTTTTTCGAAAATTTGATAACTTCTTGCAAAGGAAACAAATTCAACTACGATGGGCAAGTCCCAAACGCCGTTCAAAGATCTTTTATTGATTCCCGTCCGAATGGTATTTTTTTTAGTAAGCGGGATCGAATGAATACCTATGGAGAGACA
>JADDOH010010083.1:0-13847 GCA_016648135.1 Agrypnia vestita | reverse complement strand
TTCAATTACCCGAGTGCTTTAGAACTCCCCCTTAATTAATTTCAAATTTTACTGAAAAATATATATAAAAAAACTAGTCTTACTAAACGAAAAATTATGAAATCCTCCATTTGTATATTAAAAAAACTTCTAAAAGATCTTGACGACATTTCATAAAACTTTGCTGATTAAACACTGGTCGAGTGTCTAAATCCTAATAAATGAATTTTTAATTATGTACTTGAAGGCTGTGTCTACTTACTTTAAAATATTTACAAGAATACTTTATATTATATAAAACAAAAATAAATTTTATTTAAGCTGTTAACCAACGCAAATACGTAAACATTAATGTAAGTGCGTAACCTAATTTTGTAAAATGTTCTATTTAGATTAGTTATTTAGGCAGCATCGCGATCAATGATTACCGCCACGCTGCCACGGCCAGTATTTATTTGCTGCCACGACCAGTATATATTTGACCTGTTTTTCAATTATTAAAATGATTTAAATGAGTAAGGTATCGCGACACGCAACTACGTCACTGCCTTTGCGTCAGATTCGGGATTCCGCTAATATAGTGGTATATGTTTCGGCTATTTTTTTTATCTAGCCGGCTGGCGATTTGAACACGCAATTGATGCGCGATATTCTTAATATTTTTATACCAAGCTAGCCGCCTGTGTTATGAAAATAGGACTAACTTACTGGTCTCCTGGAGTGGACCTCGAACCACCGACCGCTGGATCACTAGGCGAAAGTCATAACCACTGGACCAACAAATTACTAATGTACTTGTACAACTCAGTAATGTACTAATCAGTTTTTAATGTACTTGTAACTATGTACTTTTCTATGATTTAAACTTTAAACATTAAAAAGACGTATATTATGTAAATTTTAATTATATTGTGCTTTATGTTTTTTTTTTATATTATGCTTAAGATTGAAATTGTACCTACATCTTTAAAAATTTACAAAAGAAAGTATGTTACGTAGTTTTTTAAAATTATATTATGCTTATTAAGCTTATGCTATTGATATGTACTTGCTTTCTAATTTATATATTTTTTTTTTTTTTTTTTTAAATAAATAGAGATGCGAACACGGAATACGTGTCACATCAATATTCTTACTATTTTCAAACTACGCTAAACGCTTGTGCTATGAAAATAGGACTAACTTGCTAGTCTGGGCTGAGATTCGAACCCACGACCATTGGATCACGAGGCGAGTGTCCTAACCACAAGACCAACAAGCTACTCTTTGTTGGTCTTGTGGTTTTTATTTTTTTTTTATCTTTTACTTTTTTTTTTACTTTATCTTTCTTAAGCATTCACTATGCAACAATTTTTAAACACATTCTAAATACATTTTATACATATTTCAATACAAATACTATTCTGATTTTCGACACGTCGCGCGTCGTGACATTTATATTGTTAAAAAAAAATTAACACTTATTTCATTTTTTTATATTTTAAAATTGGCTATTTGAATTTGAAATTCATCCTATTTTTGGTTAAAAAAAAGCCCATAAAGATGTTAAGAAATAAATAAATAAAAGACATTTAAAAAATAATGTTTGGATACTGAAATTCAATTGTTGTTTAGTATAGGTACCTACTATAATCAGATACTAATCTTAAAACTCAAATAACTTAACTGGTTAAATTTACAATTTTTATAAACATATCGCACCCCAAAAAGAGACTATCACAATTTCAAAATATTCATTCTGAAAATTTTTTGTTCCTGTAAGTCAAATACTGCTGTAAACGTTAAAAGTGATACTTTTGCATATCAAAATGACGAAATATTATAATTGTTTTCATAATTCCGTATAACAAAACAACCACTCAAACCACAGAGGGCGGTAATAAAAATACGTACGGAACAAGGCGTGCAAAGTTAAGTGTGCAGTGAAGAAGGACCCACCACACACCCAAGGGGTTTATGAGCAAAAGCCTCATATCGGCACTACACTTTCACCACCCAATACATCCTCAAGTCATCCTCTCCACGCTACTTAAACTCATACGAGTGCAAGCGGCACGGAAAGGCGTCCTCACAAAACCGCTTCATTGTCATCAATAGCAAACCATACAAAACAATATAATAGAATGAGATATGATGCAATTTTCAAAAATTTGATAGATGTGATAGTCTGTAATGGGTGGAATCGCGAACGTTACGTTGTGTAAAATGATTACATAAGCCAGGCGTACGATAGATCGTAAGCTCTAGGAACACAAAAAAGGACTTCAATACCAACTTTCCCATACAAAAAATGTCTTTGTCTCTATGTCACATCTATAATATATATCTTGACAAAACAGTCACACTTCAAAAGGGATATTCTTGTACTCTATTTAAAGAAAAATGTAAGAATGCTAATGTCTCACTATTCTTTGTAAAACAATGATGGAAAGTTACACAAAGATGATATTTTCTATGCAGTAGAACTGTGACATTTTTTACTTAAGACGTTTCGCAAGTACCAGGGAAATTAAGGCTGTCTTAACACGTATTGTAGATTGGATAAGTTATTGGGAAATAGGATTTGGTACAGGTTATGAAGAGGTCAATGGGCAATGAAGGGAAAAGCGCTCTCATCTTGTTTTCCTTTGGATGCAGGTAGACGGACTGGTCTTCCCCTTATCAGAAGGGCGCTAAGTCTCACTGTATTCTTCTGGTTCACTCTGTTTCTTATCTGAAGTGCTTGTAAGGTCACGCACACACAAGCACAGTCTAGCAGTTAAAGTTCGAATGTCAAACAGTAATGTGTCAAAGTCATAGAAACAAGATTTTGATAGAGCGTGCACTATGGAAAGTTGTGGGCTCGTAGAAAGCTCATAAACATCGAACAAAGGCCATAGACATTATGCTTACTCGTATTCGCAGTAGGTACAGTGTCAAATTACTTTTATTCGAAATACAGTAATCCCTCGATATTCGCGGTTTCACGTATTCGCGGATGATACATTTTTCCATTTTACAAAATAAAGACGATTTTAGTAATCATAAGTAATGCGTTATTTTCAAATATTTACAAAATCCACGCATTCCGTCATCATTCATCTATCCACACATGCTCATAAAATGATGACTCATTGCCCGCACCAAATTTATTTCTGTTCACCAGAATCTTAGATCAAAGTGATACCGTTGCATTTAAAAGTTAATACATGAGACGATCATTCTACAACATAATTTAAATAAATTATAAAAGTCTCACAGAGACAAAACTATTTATGTAAAAAACATTTATGAAAGTCTTTTTTACAGGATGGCCCAGGGCTTACAGCCTGTATGAACTGGAGTAAGTGATCCCTCTACATAATGCAACGTTCACCAGTTTCATTGTAAGAACACCCGCTCATTATCAAATTTATTACTAGAGACATCTGTAGTATTTTCTCATCAACAGTATACATAGATTTCGCAGCTGGTAATGAAACCTGTATATTTTAAAAATACTTATATACTACGAGTATAGAAAAACTTTTAAAATTTATATATATATTATAAATGTTATATTATTTATCTTAATTAATTAATCATTCCTCTGGAGACAAATCCAGTAACTGTGTTCTCAGAACATACCTACATATAAAAATATTGTTATTCTACAACTTTTTCAAGGAGATGGATAATGAATCTGATACGTAAATTACCGCAATGTGGTAATTTACGTATCAGTAATAGCATAATTGAATGCCTCATAAATTAAAAAGTCCATCAAAGAGAGTCCTCAAAAATGACAATAAAACTGACAACTTGGAAAAAACTTTATTGACTCCCGTAGCCCTTTATTTTATCAATTTAGATTATTGTAATCAAATAAAACCTTAGATTTTTACGAAAACGGGTTGTGCGATTGATGAAAAACGCAATAACTGACGGTTTTAATTTTTATTTTACACTTCAACAGACCAAGCGTCCAATTACAGAAGCGAAGCGCGCCAAATACCCAGGCTTGAGTAATCACACAGATTAATTGTGACCTCACCGGGAATCGAACCCGGTACTTTCGGTGTGAGAAGCCAGTGTCATGCCCACTGGACTACAAGGGCCAGACGTTTAAATGAAAGATTACTGTACACAAAGTTGATACAACCGGTTCTAAATCATTAAAATATGTTTTTTCATAGACATCATTGAAGTAGGTCCCATAATCGATAGATCAATGAAATATAAACGAGAAGTTTATAAGGATTTAAAGGGTAGGAAAAAACAATCCAAAATTATATTTTTTTTTAGTTTAGTGGAATATTGTCTATTTGATGTAGTTTTATTAACGTTTATGTTCTAAAATAGTAAGGAACGAAAGTAGATTGAATGCAGTGGAGATGAGATCTCTCAGACGTATGTGTGACAAATCAATTAAAGCTGATCTTAGCATAATTAATAGAATTAAAAAAGGGTCGCTCAGATGGTTTGGGCATGTTGAGCGAATGAATGAGGAAAGAATGGTAAGAAAGATATATAATGCAAGTGTTGATGGCGCCAAAAAGAGAGAGCGACCGCGAAAGACGTGGCGTGACGTTAGAAGCCTCAACAAAAGGCGAGCTTGCATGCGAAGATGTATGAATGTGGATGAGGCAAGAGTTGTGTGTCAGGACAGAAGAGTGTGGCGCTCTATCCTCTCTGCCTACCCCCACGGGGAAATAGCGTGATGGTAAGTAAGTAAGTAAGTAATGAAGTAAGTAAGTATGCTCTAAAATATAGTGAGAAGATGTTTTTTTTATGTTTCATAATTAGTATCATTCTCAGAAACTCATATGTGTATGGATAGTCTCGCTATTCGCGGCCTTTTCTAGAAGCGCATCCGCCGCGGATACGGAGGGACCACTGTACATACAGATCTTCCATTATTCATAACATTCCTGGCGCGTACCACCCCTCGGCAGTGTATATTTTTCTAGTGGCCGTAGTGAAAGTTTCCCTTTCACCGCGGTTTCTATGCCGGGCGCGCAGGGCGGCGGGGGAGGCCCTGTGTTCCCGGGCTAATCCCCGCGACAAGGGCGGCCGCACGGCTCTCAGCCCTCCGCGGAGGCCTCCGACAGACCTCAAGCAAATATTGCGCAAGTGGCAAGTCACATTGCCGCAACCCTTAGGGGAAACCGTGGAGTAGAAAACTATACAGGGTTATTTGTAAAACATTAATAACCTCGCAGGACTATATTCCTGCCTTGATTATGAGTCCAAAATGTTCATTATGACCTAATATCAATAGTTAAGGACATACGCGACATCAAAGTTTGCATTTTTTTTAAATATTTCTGACTTATTTTTTGTACAACGTTGGACTATTATTAAAGTAACTTATATTGAATATGAAAAATTCACTCCCTTTAATACAAGTGAAATAAAAAAATAAAAACCTTCGAATTCCAATTGGAATTTTTTCAGCGTTTTTATCATTTTATTTAACTTGTATTGAAACGAATGAATTTTTCGTAATCGATATAAGTTACTGTAATGATAGTCCAACGTTTTACAAAAAATAAGTCAGAAATATTGAAAAAAAAATGCAAACTTTGATGTCGCATATCTCTATAACTATTGATATTAGGTCATAATAGCTTGAACATTTTGGACTCATAATCAAGGCAGGAATATAGTCCTGCGAGGTTATTAATGTTTTACAAATAATCCTGTATATATTATGTTTTCTTCTTCTTTTTATTAATAATAATAATTGGCCTCAAATTTTCTATGTCTTCACCTCAAGATGTACGTGACAAATATGCTTAAACTTAGCCAAATATAACAAATGACTTTGTGCTCTTATTATTATTATATTATTATATTGAACTTTAATGATACTGATATTCTTGCGGATACCTTATCATCGTTCAAAAACTCACTCATACACAACATCCATTTTCTAAACGATGACCTGAACCTTTAGATCTATTAAATCAATTATTTATTTACATATTAAATATAATACACATAAATGTATCATATATGTGGCGTCTGGATGCAAAACCGCCACTATCCATACAAAACCATTTTTCATGTTTTGATTGATTAATGATCTGTATCCTTTTCTGCACATTCTGCAAGTTTCCAATATAAGAAAATATGCTTCCATGCCCTTCAAAATCGTCCTTAAATATAACGGTGAGTAGCAAAACCGCCACGTTGCCGCAAAGTGGGATGCAGAACCGACACTATTCACTCGGACCAATCAGAATAGAGCCCCGCTACGAGATTTAATATGGAGAAACGTCGTCTGTCGCAGATAACGCGTGTTTTGATTACCTTAAATATTTACATAAAAACTAGAAGTAGACATCTTTTATTACCAAAAGACAGTGTACTAAAGCATGAAGTAAACAAGGATGGATATAAATGTAACTTTCAAAAGCGAAATAGGAAAGAATTATCACATTAAAAAGTCCGCTTTGTGCATATTTTTGAATATTTTTGTTGACACTTTAAAGACCATGCGATTGGATTTACTATAAATTTATTTTATTATAGGTAAAATAAAGTTAACTTACAAAAATAAGTATTTATTGTATCTAACATAACATACACCATCAGCATAAAATCTTCATCATCATCATTATCAATATCGCCTTCAGTTTCAGTTTCTGTAAATATTTCATCATTTTATTTGATTTGTATTGAAGTGAATAAATTTAAATAATTTTTTAATTTATTCACCGATTGCTTGCTGCTAGGCCCTGCAAACGGTTATACTGGCGACCGCGAGGCCGCAAGTGGCTGCTGCGCGGCCATTGGCATCTGCAATTGGCTATCGTCTGTACTAGCCGTTGCGCGGCAAATGTTACCTAATATTATCGAGGTGTCTCGTAGCTAGAAGTACGAGACTTTACACTCTGGGTGAAATAAGATAATTTAATAAGATCTAAACAGATTTATGATATGAAAAGGATGAAATTTTTATATAAACGTTTTTGTAATTTTTTGGAACTAAATTAGTGAAAAAGTTGAACTACCGTTACAGTAACTTATACCAATTATGAACAATTCATTCGCTTTAATACAAGTCGAATAAAATGATAAAAACCTTGCAAAAATTGAAAATAGAAATTTTCACAAGGTTTTTATTATTTATTATTTATTTCATTTGTATTGCAGTGCATGAATTTTTTATAAACGAAATTAATTGCCTGTCTTGATAATGAGTCGAAATTTTTCAAGCAATTATGAGCTAACAATAATAGTTTGCATTTTTTTAAAAATATTTTCGACTTATTTTCTACAAAAAGTTGAATTATATTTACAGTTACTTATATTAATTACGAAAATTTTTTTTTCAGTACAAGTTAAATAAGATTATAAAAATCTTGCAAAAGTTCCAAATTTATTTTTTCCAATTAGAATTGCAGGGTATTTATTATTTTGTTTAACTTGTGTAAAAGGGAATAATTTGTTTATATTTGATATAAGTTACTGTAGTAAAAGTACAACGATTTAATAAAATAAATCCGAAATATTGAAAAAAAAATGCACATTTTAATGTCACATATTTCCTTATCTATTGATTGATTGGTCACGGTTGCTTGAAAATTTTCGAATCATAATTAAAGTAGAAATCTACCTATCAGATTGTGGACTAGCTCTGTTACATAGTGTACACCTCGTAAAAAATTATATTTTCGATTTTTGTATCAATTTTTCATAATCAATTTAAGTTCCTGTAATGATAGTTTAACTTTTTGCCTAAACTAAGTCGGAAATATTGAAAAAAAAATGCAAACTTTGATATTGCATATCTCCATAACTTTTGATATTAGGTCATGATTGCTTGAGCATTTTCGACTCTTTATTAAGACAGAAACCCACTTGTAAAATTTTTACTACTTACTATAAGACAGCCTATATAGGCATATAGGTATGATCATATATTTAATTTTTTTATTTCCATACTCTTATTTAATTCTTAAGATTATTGTTTTTAGTTTTTAAAATAATTAAAACTGTGTCTAAGTTATTAAATTTTTGTACTCGAAGATCAATTTTTAATCATTAAAATATTTTTATAAACTCCGTTAATCGCCGATGAAATAAATGCCTATTTAAAAATATATTACATATATCTATTGTTAAATTTGGTGTCGTAGTTAAGGTCTCGAGAAGTGATACGGAATTATTGTTAAATCTAAAAATATTATTGTTTCCATGATTGTTGGTTCATTATTTACATATTATCTAAAATATATTTATTCCATATTCCTTACTCAAAACATGCACTAAATTTTAATTCTTAAAATATTTTTGCATCTATTGTTAAGCACAAATAAAATATTTATAAAATAATATATTTCATTGTTTAATTTTCAATCGCAGTATTGTTCGCAATGAGTTAAGTCGGCAAGTCGCCACGTGATCGTCCGCGAGCGCGCCCCTCGCGATCGTTCGGTAGCAAAATCGACTCTATCGACAAAATCGACCGGCGGTGGGTAGCAAAACCGCCACTTTGCAATCAATATATCTTTATATTGCGGAAACAACAAAGAAAATCTTTAAAATTGGTATGCAGATTTTAACACATTCTTAATATGTATCAAGTAAAATAATAAAAAACAGGAAAATGTGTAAGGGAAATACTTAAAACGTTTTTTTTGATTACTGAACATTTCATATATATGCAACGTGGCGGTTTTGCAGCCAGACGCCACATATGCAAGATGTCTCGTAGCTAGTAGTGTCTCTGCGACCACTAGAGCCGGGCTTTTTAACCCAAAAAAAACTATTCAAAAACTTACATAAATGGTGTCTCGTAGCTAGTTGCAAAAACTTTGGTGGAGTCTTCCTGATAGGCAATAATAACAATAATACTCGTACACTTGACAGTACAAAATAACTTCATTTTACGTTTTATGGTTGTTAGACATATCACCACTCAAATATATTTACATTACTAAATCAGAATGGTATATGTATATATCCTTTGTGTAGCGCAAGAAGTCAAGAAGTAACAAATTCATGTTTTCGGAAAATCGCTTCCAAAGTTTCTATGCCTTAAATCTGCAATAATTATGTAAAAACTAGGGATGGGTCGTCCATGTTCGTCCATCGACGAGACGATCAACTAGTTGACGCATCAACTTCGTTATGCGGACGTTCTATCTAAACATCGGGACGATGGTCAACTGTCTACGGTTCGACGCGACGCTGCTTGACGGCTCGACCGTTGGCTATTTTTATTACGTTAATTTTTAAAATTTAAAGAAGTTCCAAGGAATATAGTTTCGGGGAAAGTAAAACCGCTACTTGTGCTTATATGTAAAAAAGAAATATTTTATTATTTATTTGTTTACGCACATTATAGGCTTTTACATATTGTTTTATATACTTCTTTCTATATATAATAAAGAAAGAAGTAGGTATACACAGCAATGTCAGGTGTAAGCAGTAAAATATAAATATAAACTATATATATAAGCAGTGAAAGTATAAGCATTAAAATATGAGTATAAAAATTAAAAATATAAATAAGTACAAAGCAGTAATGTGTGTATAAAAAAATATATTAGGTACATATCATTACATGTGCACAGGTTTTGTAAAACATTAATAACCTCGCAGGACTGTATTCCTGCCTTGATTACGAGTCGAAAGCTATCATGACCTAATATCAATAGTTATGGAGATATGCGACATCAAAGTTAGAATTTTTTCAATATATCTGACTTATTTTTTGGAAAACGTTGGACTATCACTACACTAACTCAAATCGATTACGAAAAATTCATTTGTTTCAATACAAGTTAAATAAAATGATAAAAACCTTTACATTTATTTATTATCTATAAATTTATAAATAAATACATAATTTAAAAATACTTTACATTTGAGATGTTATCTAGAAATTTATTGAAGAATAAATCTTTCAAAGTCAGGCTTTCACTTTGTGGTTTCATTATTAATAAATAAATATATCTGTATTATTTGTCAACTTTAGTTTAAGGCTCAATCTGAGAAAAGGAACATTGTTCCCAAAACATGTAAAAAATCAATAAAGAGTGGTGTAAACAAAATTATAATAGATTTATTTTTTATCTATAAAGTTGAAAATAGATCAACTAGTTTACGATTTAACTAGTTGATCGTCTCGTCGATGGACGGATGCGGACGACCCATCCCTAGTAAAAACGCTTGTCATGATATGGAATTTATGCCAGAAATCACTAAAACCAGTTAATAACTTTTGGTGAGGAAGTGTGAAATATGTATGTATAGTACATATACCGAGAAGAAAATAAAATGTCATTAAGTAAACTCATGATTTCTATTTTTAAAAAAAAATATAATTTTTTTGTTCTCATTCGCACAACAGCCGTTCCATGACAAAAAACATATTGATGACTTCTTGTTCTCATAGTTTACATAAAAAATAACCCATAATGACTTTTAACTAACTTGGTTTTACCAAAAATGTCACTTAATGACTTCTTGCGCTACACTGACAATATATGAAATTATATAAAACTTACCTCTATGTGGGTGAGTCATGACGATGGCCAAAGGACAGTCATCATCATCCAGGACATATTCGGAATTATCTTGGGCATCCACCTTGAAAAGACCAGCAACTTAAGAACACCTTAATATGAAAATTGATACGTAAAATAAACTGGCATCGATCAAAGATCAAATATTTTTGAGAAAAGTGCACGTAATATTCATACTCTGTGCATCATATACTGACATCATGACAGCTTTCCAACTTCTCCAATAGGAATGCTACTTAAAGTAGCAAAAAATCCAGCAAATTTCATGATTCTTTTTTTATTTTATGATAAGAAAAATTCTTCAATTTTTGAATACGGTCACTAACAGTTATTTAAAAATAAATAAAATGGGAGAACATGTCTGTTATGTGGCAGAAAACTAATTAAATAATAATTCTTCGGTAATTATTAGCATAACAATTTGAAAAATTAATTAAAAGACAATCATTATGAAATATGAAAATAAACAACTTCCAAATTTACGAAAACAATGCAAAACATGTTTCTCCGTCTGCTTCAATCTAAGAATACACATTGAACAGGTGTGAACAAAACTTTATTGTGTCGTGTTCATCTGTAATTTCCGAATTATTCTTTTAGGTTTGTGTTATTAAAATGTTTAATTTTTGGTAGACCATACTCTGTAAGCTATTTCACCATTTTTATCTGCTTTAGATCAATACATCGCTCATTTCTAGTATACCTATTTATCAATCTCTATTTAACTAATACATACATTTTCCGGTAATTTAGAGTTGGAACTACAACTAACCAGGTCTAAACTTTATGCCTTCTTTGTAGCTCGGTGAAGTTACTGTATTTTGTAAGCATTCTTAAATCTTTGTAATCACATTAACTTATGCCCACCGAGCATGAGGATCTAATCGGCGACGTTGGATAAGTAAGGAATTTTAATCTAACCAGTAGCCCATTATGTTTACGTTCAGAAAACAGCAAACACAAAACAATCAAATTCATCTCATTTTGATAATATTGCAATGTTTTAAATAGTATTTATTGATTTTCTAAATAATCATTATTTAGAAAGTTTATTACATATTATGTTGAAAATATCTTATCATAATTTATATACGAAATAATTTAATGACAACACTTTCAATGGAAGCTCACATTATTTGTATAAAAATGAAAAAAAATAATTGCTTGAATGTACGAAATTAATTATAATTAGCTGTAGGGTCATGCAAATTCACGGTACTTTTTGGTGGGTGACTGTTGCATGTTACCTAAGCCATTGCGTGTTGCACGCTGATTTGTGTCTCACTGAAATTATCTAAAATTGTAATTCCAGCAAGTTATGGACGTTACGGACAGACAGACAGCTAAATTACTATATTTAAATATAAAAATAAACAGGATTATTACTAAAAAGAATGATAATCATACGGTAGTAAGAAAAATAAACATTTACCTGGACTAAGCAGTAAGTCTGTGAATCTAGTTTCCCAAGTCCATATTTGTCCATCATCTCCTTGACTACACTCGCAGCACAATCGTTGATGGATAGCAGTAGGGTCTTGTAAGGCACATCAGAGCAAAGTGACTCTCCGTAAATTTTTAGGGTACCACCTTTTAGAAGAATAATTTCATATTACTTAATATTACAATAAAAATGGTTAATCCAATATTTAATAAAATAGAAAATGGTTGCAGGTACTGTTTGTAACAATAACAATTTCCTGATACAGTAGTCTTCCGATTACCCAGGAAGACATTAACTGGTTTGTAGATTAACTGGGGCAATAAAATATTTCAAAATTCCTAGTAAAAATATTTTTTCTATCAACTAAATATTATTACATAAAAAAAATAAAACCCGCGAAGTTGTGAAATTGTGAACATCCCAAATCACCAAATTTTGGGAATCTCTGTCAATAGCATATTTATTTTGACACAAGCGGATAGCGCGCCACAAATTTATTTGGTAATGTTAATGCATCTTTCTGTGTATCATTGTTATAGGTGTATTTAATCGTTAATGCACCTACTAAGTGGTGTATTTTAGACTTATTTGTTTATTCTCTTATTGAATATGCTCAATATTGTATATTTGTGCTGTATGAATGATTATGTGTATTTTTTAACCATTTTAATAATCTAGAGTTGTGGTGTGCAGTCAGTACTTTGTAATAAGCTGTAATCAAATAGAATTTTTACAAAACAAATTGAAAGAAAACTTATTTTGTAATATTCCTATTCCGATTATCATCGTATTATTCAGATTTTAATACAGTAGAACCTTGTTAATTCGAAATGCAAGGGACCCAAAAAAGAAATTTCTAATTATGTGGAACCCCGTTAATTCGAAATTTTTGGTTCCAAAAAATCACAAATAGATTGTGAAATTCGCCAAAAATCATAAAATTCTTGAAAAAAACTTTGTTTTTGATAAAATTTTGTTAAATTTATGTTTATATTTAAAGAGATAATTTTGGAAATTAAATATGTATGATGTTTAATGCAAACATCGTGACATTTCTATTGCTAAAGTATATACTGACATATTTGCTGTTCTCACTTGTGAAAAAAAAAAACATTTCCGTCATGTCTTGTACTTGAATTTATGGAACGCTTTTTCAATCTTCACGTGAGTTTAACTTTTGATTCCGTCTTTTTTCTGGCTTAATTAAACCAACAATGCACAGTTACTAGAAATACAATTGTCCAAAAATACGCAAAACAATAAAATAAGTCAGTAATAACATCTTAAAAAGAAAATTAAACATTTTAATAATACAAACGCAGTAATTAGAAAAAAATCAAACTAAAGACAAATTTTAAAACATGAAAAACAATTTAAAACGCGTTTAGGTATCAGGATTAGCGCACATGCCGTAAACTACACTATCCGCGCATATCAAGCATGTCAAGGCAGCCAACTGAAGAAAGCATACACAGGATTCTCCGATTTTAGGAATCGCGACATAATATTATAATAATTTTCCCCATCTGGCCAGCTTACATGAATCCTCAAACCACATTATTTTTCTGGAGTTTAATACTGTACAAACATATTATATAAGTTTATTATAATCATTAAAAAAAAATATAACAAGGAAGAGAAAATATAAAGAATGAAAAAAAAATAATACCGGTATCAGGTCCACCATCTTTGGATCGAAATTGCTGAAGTTTTCGTTCCAATTTCTGTTGGCGCCTTCTCCTCATCACAGCTTCAGGGTTGGATATTGATCTTGTGAATGATGTTTCAGGTAACTCTATAAACAGATATTTCAAATAGTATTATAATTTGGTAAAATATTACTTTATATGAATAATAACAGTAAGATAAAATATTCACCAGTATAAAGCTTTTCTGCAACAGGATAATTTTCATCTTTTGTTACA
>JADDOH010010079.1:0-14798 GCA_016648135.1 Agrypnia vestita | reverse complement strand
CGAACATAAATATGTCTACGTAGATTTTTCGCCTAGAACGATGCCGCCTGGTTACCGAGGTCTCATATTAGCAACTGTGGACGGATTCCACGGCTGAGTGCGGGGTCACGATTACGATGGAATATTCAGATAGATAAATACCACTTGCGAAATACAGCCTAGGGTGCTCTGAGAATAACTTAGTATCCGCATAATACAACCGACGGTACATAATAGGAACTTAGCGCTAATATTGCGCAACAACACGCAATATCTATTTTTTTTCGTATTTTTTTTAATGCAATAGTATACTGGATCTACCGGTCATCCAGATTAGATAAATCACGGTCGATTAATACACGGTTATACTTATTAAACACACACACAATATTCAAAATGCAAATTAACGGCTGGGTTCTCCAGAATACATACATACAATGCTTACAACTGGCGCGATCGGTGGTCTTCGGCCCGATTTATCTGTTCATGGTATATAGTGGAAAGAGTAAACATATATTCATAACAACTAGGCGCAACAGAGGCTCGGGGAGGTTCTGTCTGATATTTACTTTACTACAACCCGTGATTCTAAATCAAAATTTTCGATTCTTTCATAAGTCATATTTTATAAGAGTCAAGTTGATTCTGATTTTACTTTTACGTAGATTTTAGGTTACCCTCCTCTACGGAAGGGGGTACAGCCCCATCGACAACGCTGTACCCGGTAGCTACCACCTGTGTAATTAATAGCTTCTCATGCTAATCTGCAGACCAAGATCAAGCCGAGACTCTATTGCTCCTGCTGGAATCCTCCGAAGTCCTCGCTTCCCGGCGACAAACATATCAGGAAGAAATCCCGCGTCTGATATTAAGGTTTGTATTTTGTCCCGCGGGGCAGTCAAATTGACTGGTGTATAATGATGAGGATCCCACGTTGCGGCTACATGAGCCGGATTATTATGATGTTTACTGCTGATTAAAGGGCTGAATGAACTAACTGGGTGACTGGAAAAGACTCTTCCTTGAGCGCGTCAGTCAGAGCCATGTTAGCATCGCCAATTATAGTTGATGTGATTGATCCCACGGTGTAGTCTTATTGACTAGAGATATTAAAATGATGGTATTACAGCATGATTATTACAATTGATTGAACTTCCTGATATGTTGCTCGCTGGCCGGGAAGGGAGAACCTCGAGAGGCTTCTGTATACAGCAAGTTAGAAAAGGTGGTGAATGATGAGTATGATGGTGTTAGTAATGTCCTCGCGCAGTGTATAGATTATTAAATTGCTTCCTGCTTCTCATAGTTGCTCGTCCATGCGGAACGCCCTGTCTCGTACGTTGATGAGGTCTCGAACGAAGGTTTTGATTGAGGTACGGCTACCTGAGTCTTATAGCTGACATTCATGAACATTCATATCCGGAATTCGAGCTCGTCGGGCCAAGGGGAGTGAAAGAACGTAGGGGTTTCTTCCCTCCGAAGTGTTTGAGGCACGACTCTCCGGACCGATTCGAAATGCTTCACCTTTGCTTGACTGAACACATTTTAACTGTGTGGAGGCTTTGCGCAATTCTACTTAGTCCCACCCAGAGTGTCCCCGCAGTCCCGTTCATCCCCTGGACCGAGAACACGCACCCCGTCATTTGATCCCAGTTACATACAACTATCTGTATCGCGAGTGTATCTCTTTCTTCAATCCCCTTCATTATTCCATTTATACAACAATCACGTGACTAACCTCGAGAGTCTAGCACCGGTAATAAGATCTCATTATGCTACGTTGGAAGTTAATATTGCACAACCGGACGAAATGCCTATTTCCCGCGATCCTATTCAATTTGTAAAACGCAATAATATGTATTTATATATGTTAGTAAAACGTTTGAAATGCAGAATGCACGTACAATGACCTCGCTTCTATCCTAAAGATAATTAAGAAATAATCCCGACGTCACGTCCCGACAAGTACCAACTTGTTACCACGTCCGTTACCGTCGAACTCTGAACCCACGTAATGAAATGAATAGAGATTATGTGACAATGACAAATTATGTAGCACGAACATTCCAAATAAGAAAATATCAAGAATAAATAATATTAAAGGTTCTCATCTTATTTCTGTAATTGGTCTGCTTCTGAGATGGCATCCTGATCCGAAATCATATTAATCATATTGTCTCTAAAATTAAGCAATTACCAGCGCCTGTGCAGCCCTTCACTTTCCTTCTAACGAGAATGCTCCTCGTTATTATCAAAACCCCGCCAGCTTCAAATCTGCAAAATAATACATATTCTCCCTCTTCCCATTGCTCTCACGTAATTCTAGCTTCGGCAAATGTATTTCATCGCATGGGAATTGAATATTAACTTGAAAACGTTATAAATTCCTATTTGCCAAAATCTTCCCAATTGCAATATATTGCGTAATATAACTACATACACAGCCTACGTAAGTTATCGAACGAATTGGTCCATTTTTAGCTTCATTTATTTATATATCGAGCGACAACAAAAGTACGTGTAAATTAGCCGCCTATCAACCGACTTCAGATTAGGTTCGTACCAGGTAGAACTTGGAATCGTACATAAACAGCGATAAAAACGAATATTATACATTGATAGAATCTATACTCTTTGTCTGAAATTATCTGCCGTTCGAGAAGATGTCCACACGTTATTTTCAAAATATACATTTAGATAGTACATACATCCGCCCGGAAGAAACTCTCGTACATACCGAACCAAAATCGCGACATTAAATACACGCAACTGTTCTGAATCTCAAGTCCCACAAAACAAACACACTTCGACAGTAAAATAATCCATATTAAAGCCTTTATATCTTTGGTAATATATGAATATCAAATTTAAATGATTGTCCGTATGGGCCGGATTTCATAAGCATTATGAAATAATTATATATTAAATCTGGTGCGCGTACGATCGAAATCTACGAATAATAATTATCGACTGAATTTGGACCACTTTGAAATCTCATATCTGTACATAAAACATACATAAAAGGCAATAGAAATAAATAATATTGGAAGTTCTTAGCTGTATCTTCGAGTGTTACCGCCTCTCTGCCTCACTGATGGTATTTCGGTCCTCTCTCCACAAGGGCCTCCGGCCGACGTTGATGCTGAAGAAAAAGGGCCGTTCCTCGAATTTGTATGGCTTATATAGTCAAAATTTTTCGCCATTTTTGACTCCAACCGACGTGTAAAGGTAAAGGTCTATCTCTCAGAACGCTTCTCATTGGCCAGATCCGTTCCGCGGACAACCGTCTTTGGTTGGCTCGCTTCGTCAAAAATAAAATAACATAAAGCCTGCTTTACACGCCCGCGTGCAGAAATAATAACGGCTAGCCCGCACCTACTTATCCGGCAAATATTTAATTATAGAGTATTTATGAATTGTTGTGCTTCTCCTTATCATGAGCTTTTAGCAGATAGATATTTTCGTATAATTTTTCAGCAATGTCTATTTGAATAGGCCAATTTCGCTACAATATGGTTACCCAAATAATTTAAGTTAATTCTTATTTGGGAATACATAATATATTATAATATAAATGTATTTTAAAAGTAATTTTATATCGATTGTAGTTCATGCTTAAAACCTTGCAGAAATTTGAACCGAAATTTTTTATTCTGCTACCTATAAAGTGAAGTAAAAAATTGGTAAATAGAGGAAATGAATAGAGCAGTTTTTAAAAATTAATTTGTTCTTCCTTTAAAACCGTTCTAAATACCTACTTGTTACTAAAATTTTACTACTCGTTTGTCAAAAGTTAGATATTTCATTTTAAATTAAGATGGACATTTATACTGACAAGTATTGATGTAATTGCTAATTGTATTTTACTCTACTAACTCAACGCGTCATACATATAATTATAATATTACACACGAAAAATGCTGGAAGCAAATTGTTTAAAATTCCATGAATAAATTTTAATGAGCCAGCATATTACATGAAATATGAGCACTAAACCAATGAAATTAGCAACTATCGCATTCTTGTTAATAGCATTTTTTTTTCCAAAAAAAAATTTCACATTGCGTGTTACAAGCAATTACAAAACGTAAGTACTTTAGAACATCACTCATTGTACTTGCGCAAAGCATTTAGAAAATTAATTAATATATTTGTATACACGTGTTATACATTTTTTGAAAATTCAGTTTTAAGCTCTGATATAGATTGTAAGTGAAACAAATACGAATACGAATATTCGTATTCGCCGACTAGTAGATACTTCCCAAATATTCGTATTCGCCGAATATCATCACGAATATTAAAAACAAACTAGGTATGTATAATTGAACGCAACGCAAATTACGGTTTGGCTGTGCACCGTGTATCGGAACACACCAACGCACTCTATTATCAGGGATTCCCCTAACATTGAATGAATGAATTTGTTGAGTTCTCAAGTTGTCAATTGTTACTTGTTTCACAGCATAACATTCATCTAGTTTTGTTGGGTTATCAATAAAGTTAGGTGATCATTTCATATAGTTTTTGTTTTTTAATACGTATTGTTAGTTACATTTTATTTCCATTGTGTGCACATGTTTTAACTCTTATTAAATAATTTTAAATTAAATCTAATAACATGACCTCGCGTAAGCGTGAAAATAGTGATATTTATTTACGACCTTTGGGAATGTACAAACAGATAAAAGAAATTTTGTGCTTTTGTAAACTTGTAAATTTTAATTATTGAATCTCTTAGTAAAAAAAGAACAGTGGTGTATTATTTACTATCTTATTGAATTATTCGTATTCGTGAAAGTAGTATTCGTTGCATCACTTAATGGTAAGGAATATAGTGAAATGCAAATCAGTAAGCAAAACAAAATTAATATTATTTTACTAATATTCCGTTCTAGTAAAGATAATTGGATAATTTTGAATATCGAAGATTGGTTTAAACATTAAAATTTGGATGGATTTTGCGAAAGAGAAAATCGTTTCTCATATCAACTATTGCAGCAGTGCTTATACATTTTCAGGCTAATGAAAAAGAATTTAAAAAATTAATAAATTCCAAAATAAAGCACTAAGAATAATATTTAAAAGAAATCGATACAAAATAATCAAAGTGATGCTAGAAATATTAGGTCCTTACATATGAAATTGGCGTTTAGTATGGGAGGAACATAAAGCCGATTTTTTTTATTATAATATATTTATTTAATCAAAGTATGTACCATTGCTATCTATGCACTTTTGCCATCACATAGGTAGTTCACCTATCCCTTTACTAAAAAAACCATTCTGACGGGAATCAATAAAATCTTTGAAGGCGGTTTGGACAGCCCCATCGGAGTTGAATTTTTTCCTTTGCAAGAAGTTATCCAAATTTCGAAAAAAATGGTAATCTGTTGGGGCAAGGTCCGGAGAGTACGGTGGATGTCTTAGACATTCCAATTGAAGCTCCTCTAATTTGGTAGCCGTCTGTTGTGCAGTGTGTGGTCTAGCGTTATCATGAAGCAGCAGTGGCCTAGAGCGATTAACCAGCCTCGGTTGTTCAGCAGCTAGCTTTTCCATCATGGTTTGCAGTTGCTGACAATAGACATCTGCCGTAATCGTCTGGCCAGATTTAAGAAAGCTGTAGTGAACGACACCAGCACTAGTCCACCAAACGCTCACAAGTAACTTTTTTGGAGTCAATTTTCACTTGGGGCATGATTTGGCTGGTTCGGCAGGGTTCAGCCATTGCGATGAGCGCTTCCGATTATCGTACAGGATCCACTTTTCATCACAGGTAATGATTCGATTTCAAATCCCTTCATTATTGTGCCGGTTGAGTAATGCAACGCAGCAGTCAACGCGCGTTTATTGATTTGCTTCACTCAATTCGTGAGGTACCCACCTTTCAAGCTTTTTCACATTACCAATTTGCTTCAAGTGGATTAAAACAGTTTTATCACTAACACCGCAGCCTGCAGCTAACTCGGATGTGGTTTGCGATGGATCCACTTCCACAATAGCCTTCAATTCTTCATTATCAACTTTGGTCTCCGGCCGTCCACGGGGCTTGTTCTGCAGGTCGAAATTTCCAGAACGAAAACGTTGGAACCAAAAACGCACTGTGTTTTCTTTTGCGGCACCGTCGCCATACACATCATTAATCCTTCGAGCCGTTTCTGCAGCACTGGTACCATCGTGGAACTCGTACTCGTTAATAACGCGATATTTCAAGTTTTTCATTTTGTAAACTGAGTGACGCAAAGAAAAAAAACAATTGAGGAAAAAACAAAAGAATTATAATTTTCAAAACACAAATACATGAGTAAATAGCTGTATAAATTTGGATTTGGAATTCCTAACCAAAGAGAAGATATTTGAGATCAAATTTGCCAGTACGGTAAAACGTCAATTTCATATGTAAGGACCTAATATTACAAATAATGGCATTCAGACAAATGATAAAATTTAATGTACTTATATTGATACATGTAGGTACGGAACACTTTTGAATGCATTTATTTATGAAATAAGATTATCTTTTAGAAAGAAAACAAAATCGCAAAATTGCACAGTGGAATGATGTTGTATAGTAAACTACCGAGTGGCATTAAAGATGAAAAAATATAACAACTTTTAGAGGAAGCTAAAAAAATATGATGCGTACCATTTCTACGAAATTTCTATTCATCACATGTAATTCTGCTTATATTAGGGAATATAAATTCTTGTTTTACCTACTTAAAGAATACATAAAAAAAATCATTTATTATTATTATATAAAGTAAACTTTTCCAGTAGTTGATATGAGAAAAATGTTTATGAAGGAATAAAAATGCGTAAAAAATACAAGAATAATACTAGATGCATTGATTTTTACAATTTTAATAGAAATAACCTATCAATAATGATATAAAATCATTAAAAAGGCAACCGAAATACACTAGGTAAATAATTTATTTTATCGCGATACTTTGACATACAACAAATATATGAAGTAATAAAAGCAAAATTGCTTGTTATTAGGTAGTGACTGTTGCCCGGCCATAGCCAGTGGTGATTCATAATTAAATTATTTAAAAAAATAATTATTGAGATATTAAACTACCAACTTTGTCATGTAAATATTAATATTATATAAATGTCTTATTTAATTTAGTGTTTGATTTTTGTAAAAGGCAAAAATCTATGTTTTTATTATACCTATCCTAAATTATTATACCTATCAAAAAACTAATCCTAAGAATCTGATGTGAGCATGGTCCCTGTCTCTGAGATTGTTTCGAGTCGAAAATCTCATCCGTGGATACGGGCCATTACAAACGTGTGTGATTAGTTAGGTATATATGTTCGAAAGTCATGCTTGAAATAGTCAGGTAATTACCCGTTTTAAAAAGTAGATTAATTATGTGCCTATGTATTACTTGTTACATGCAATTGAATGCAATTCTCAGAATATTTTCGAAAGAAGTCTTTCGTCCTCGTAGTAACTATTTTAAGTTACACAGATATTTTTTTTAAGTAGAGATAGCTGTAGTTTACCAAATGGATGCAACTGTGTATGTCTTGTGCTATAAAATAAAAATAAAAAAATAAAAAAAAAGCATGTGATATAAAATACCTAGGAATTATAATTGACAACAAACTCAGTTGGCAGGGACACATACAAGATCTCTCTAATAAGGTTAGGAAAATGCGATACATATATAGAAGTCTGAGAAATGTGGTAGACATTGTACCCTCAGGACTATATATTGTTCCATCACTCAATCCCTATTATCCTATGGCATAATTGAATGGGGAGGGTGTGTCAGATCAGTCATGGATTCGCTGACAAAATCACAAAAATGCATCATGCGTAAAATCACCAAGAAATCGAGAATGTTTCCTTCAGATGATTTGTTTGGAATATTTAACGTTCTTGACCCGAGACAATTATATCTTAAAACCATACTTGTAAAATTCCACAAGGACAGGGTAAATTTTAATCGTACACAACAAACACGGGTTACAAGGCTGGCAAATACACTTAATTTCGAGATACCTAAAAGGAAAACGTCTTTTGGGCAAAGACAATTTAATTTCACTGCCCCGCTTGTTTTTAACAAGTTACCTAATGAAACTAAAGTAACAACTCTACACAAACCTTTTAAACATCGTATTACTAAGTTTATAAAAATATCAGGTAGAAGGTATGCTGTAGAAGTGATCCGCCCTTGACCTCTGAATTGGCAAAAACTGATTTATATATATAATTTAAGTATACTTTAATGTAATATTTAATTTTATAACTACTAAAATTCTTATCTTAATTTTGTATGCATATTTTCTTTTCTTTTAGATTTAGGTATTCCTATGATTTACTTTATTATTATTGAACGACTTTCATTCTTACGTTTATACTTTCTTTAATTGTCATTTGTTAATATTACATAAATATCATATGAGAATAACTGCCACAGAACAGGTTTAGTGTGGTAGTTATTAGTAACTTGTATTAACAAATTTAAATAAACAATAAACAACAAAAAATGAGATTGAACACCGAATTCGTGTCTCATCAATATTCTTATTATTTTCAAATTTAATTAAACGCTTCTTCTATGAAAATAGGAATAACTAATTCTGGAATGGGGCTCGAACCAGCTACCACTTCTCAATCTAGGTGTTCCCCACGGAAACAATTAAATAGCAGGTGCGGTCCGCTGAGTTCGCTTCCGAAGCCCCGATGTACTAGCAGGCCGGGAGTGTAGAGCGCAGAAAATTCTCCAAGTCCAGAATCCGTGCCAAGTCGTCGCCTCAGGTGGTAAAACAAGTCCAATAAATCCAAAATCGTAGCCAAGTCCAAATGCAGAAGTCAGTAGAAAATCCAGAGTCCAAATCCAAAGAAGAAAAGCAGGGGTCAAGCAGGGTGTGAAGTGAAACGCAGAATAAATGTTCCAGTAGGCGTACTCGGCAGAGGCTCCCAGCAGAATGAGGCTCTCGCCCGCCCGGCGCAGTATTTATACAGTGCGGAAAGCTTCCCCCTGACTCGCGCCGCCGACCAATCAGCGCGCTCGAGTCACCGGGCGCTTCGGAGCGCAAAATGACGGCCTCCCGTGCCGATTCGCGGATTAAAATTAAATATTTTAATCGATAGCAAATTAAACGCCACCCCCCCGGGGATTTTAACACATCATCTATACCAATCTATGTCTTGCCCATAGGATGATGTCGTTTACTGGAACCGCAAGAGTGAATTTACCTAGTTATTCAACAAAATATGCCGATTTACCGCGGCATTTTCAAGAATTAATTTACATTTAATTCGGTTAAAAATAGTAAACATGATTTTACGAGATTCTAAGTTATACCATTAGATAGATCTCAACCAAGCGCATCCTTTGGTGATATTTCAAGTATGTCGGATAGATATTAATTGCGTAATAGGCAGACAAAGTGTGTCACCTCAAACAAAGCGCACTAGCTAACTTTCAGACAAGCAAAAACATATCACTCCCATAGATGTTCACATGAGGAACAGTGAATGGTACCCACCGCTTACCCAGGACCGTTTTATGAGCAAAAGCTCCCATATCGGTCCTTCTCATTCGTCTCCAGGTTGACATTTTTTTAGCTACAATGCAAGACCGTGCTGCCCCGCACGGGTCGTATAAACCGGTGCGAGGCGGCACGGCCGCAAAAACAAAACCATTCACAGACCGACACCATTAGATACGTCTTTATTGCATAAAAAAAAAAAAAATACATAAATAAATTCAAGAACAAAGAAAAGGTAAAATAACAAAATAAGTAAAATAATAATACAAAATAATACGAAATAATACAAAATAATACAAAAATAATACAAGAACAAAGAAAAGGTAATAACAAAAGAAGAAAATAATACATAGTAGACGAATTTCGCGGTGGCGGCAGTGGATGGGTAAGGTCAAACAGACACCCCCTTAACAGGGAAAGAGACGATATAAAAAAAAAATACATTTGGATATCCGGGTAGGGAAGCACAGGACCGGCAGGTCTTCGTCCAATGCAGGAGCCCACACATTAACACAACACCGGGGAATGACAGAGTCAAACCACCAATACACAAGAAAACTTATCGCACAGATCCCCTCAGGATTTCCCAACGGGACACCCACACCCGAATGAACCCTCGGAAGCATCCGAAGTTCCTTTCATTCCTCACTAGGACATCATTGGATGGACGTCCTGTCACGGTCATTCCAAACTCAGTTAATCCTGCTAACATATTCTCTCTCGCGTCATTCATGATCGTACATTCCCAAAGGATATGTTCCGCCGTTTGGGCCACCCGACCGCAAGCACACCACGGGTCAACGGAGAGTCCAAGATCGAAAAGCTTCGACCTGAACTCTCCGTGTCCCGATAGCATCTGAACAGTGTGGTGGTCTAGCGACGGAAAATATCCACTGCCCTTTTCCTTCACGGCCACCCTCGGAAAAAAGGAATGAGTCCATCTTCCGGTGGTGGCCGTGTCCCATCTTTCTTGCCAAACTATACATGATATTTCTCTCAATCTCTGACCCAACACCTAGTGTCGCAACGTCTCCGAGAGCCTGATGGTTCTACCAAAGTAGTTTACCTCCAGGCCCCTCCTAACACTTCGCCTGGCGCTGAACTCCAGTACCTCCAAGTCAGCAGGGAGCACCCCCGCTAACACCGGTAGGGCCGCACTGGACACAGTCCGATATGCTCCCGTCAGAGCCAGCAGGGGTACTCTCTGCCCCCGATTTAGAGCTGCGGCTACCACGCCGGTCCTCAGCCTGTGAGCCCATACCTCAGCAGCGTATGTGACTTGGGCCACATATGTCGCCCTATATACGAGGCGCATCGCCGGTGACCGGATGCCCCAGTCAGCGACACTAAGTCTCTTCATGGAGGCAAAGAAATCTCTCGCTCTGTCAGCAGTGGCCTTAACATGTGTGAGAAAAGAACCCGATGGGTCGAACGTTACACCCAGCCATTTGACCTCTCTTGCAAATTTCACGTTCATACTCCCCATTTTGACCACCGGGTTCCTCGCCTGACTCAAACCACCCTTCATCATCATGGCCACTGTTTTTCCAGGCGCCAAAGCCAACTTATTTCTTGCACACCAGTCCACAATCAGCTCAATTGATCTCTTACTCCTTTCCTCAAGCACTAAGCGGCTTCGTCCGGATACGAGCAACAGAGCATCATCCGCATAGGCAACGATGTTGCACCCCTCAGGCAACGGTAGACGAAGAATGTCATCGAAAAGTATGTTCCACAGGGTCGGTCCAAGGACCGAACCCTGTGGGCAGCCCATATTAATATGTCTGGTACTCGAGACCCCCGCGTAGCTGATCGTAGCAGCTCGATCACCGAGGTAGCTCTTGACTAGGTCAAAGAGGTACCTCGGGCACCGCCGCACTTTCAGCTTAGCGAGGATCATCTCCCACCAGGCATTATCAAAAGCCCCCGAGATGTCCAGGAAAATTCCCATAGCATGCTTCTCCTCACAGTCCCTTACCCATGTCTGTACATACATCATAGCACATTCCGTGGACTTACCCCTAACGAACCCAAACTGTCGGTCGCAGGCAGGCGAAAGATTGCTCTCTAACCTGTTGCGCATCACCGTTTCAAGTACCTTTCCAAAAACGGGAAGGAGCGTGATTGGGCGATACGCGCCTGCATCTGACCTTGGTTTCTTGTTTTGGGTATGACACAGAGAGTCCCCTTCTTCCATATAGTTGGGAAATGCCCCACTCTCATACACTCATTCATTACAAATAAAACTTCATCTCTTGCGAATCTCCAGACATTCTTCGCAATAACCCCAGTAATCCTGTCCATCCCCGGGGCCTTCGTTGGACCAATATTACGAAAAACATTCTCCAGCTCCGCCACAGTTATGGGAGGGGGCTCTCGCACCTCAAGAAGCATTGTATTTGTCGGGATGCGGGCTAACATACGGACTAATCTATGATGGTCCGTCTCCTCGTCAACCCTCTCAAGGGGCACTAGTTTGCCTAAGAACCCATCAAGGGTTGAGGGAAGATCAGTCGTCATCCCTTCCCCGAGAAGAATCCCGGAAAGAAGAGTGACGGCACTCTTTCCCCCTCCCTTGATTAGGCCTGTCACTTTCCAAGGGTTACCATTCCCCACTTCCGTGACCCACCTCCTCCAAGATGCTCGCTTCGCCTCACGGATCGCCGCCGAATAAGCACATCTTGCTGCACGCAGTTCCCCTTGTAGGGTCAGCTGCTCCGAAAGAGAAGCTAGACCCCGCCGGACAGCCCCACACCTCCGATACGCCCGTCGGTAGGCACCCCGAAGCGAAAATAGCTCTCTGGTCCACCAGCAGGCCTTAAAAGACCCTCCGGGTCGGGTGCGTCCAAGAGCCAAGTCGGCCGACCTTGTGACTGCGGAATTAAGGTACTCACCAACCAGGGTTGGGTTCCTAACACTTCTCTCATAGATGTCACTCAATTCATCTTTCAAAATAATCTCGAATGCATCCCAATCCGCATTTCTGGACTTAAACTTCCATGTATCTCTTGGAATTAGTACCGGGGTCAGGCTGAGAGCGAAAGTTATCAGACGGTGATCACTATTAATGACCCCGTCCAACACCTTCCACTCCCCGACAAGCCCTAACACATTATCCGTACATAGGGTGAGATCAATGCTGCTCTCCCCTCCTGCAGCGCTAGAGAAAGTCGAAGGATAGCCGGGTTCGTTGAGGATATTCAATCCAAAACCAGCTATGAACTCCTCAACGGCTACTCTCCGTTCGTAACTCCCCGGTGATGTGGAATTATCATGCCACAGAGGAGAGCGAGCATTAAAGTCACCCCCAATTATCACATGCTTCCCTTTCAGACTGTCCAGAGTACGGGAGAGTCCCAGGATGTGGGGACCCACCGGGTCGCCATACTTGAAGTAGACCGAGATGAAGTATATCTCGGTCCCCTCCAGCATAACAGATACACACACCCGATGCCTATCAGAGAGGTGTGACAGGCACAGCGGTTTTAGCCGACAAGTGTCGACCATAACACCTGCACCCGGCGACACTCCCTCCTCAACCATCAAGAGCGGTGCCTCAATCCCGGGCGATCTGTTCTTCCAAGTGTATTGCTCCTGCATTAGTGCAATCGAGAGATCTAAGTCTTGAATCACACGCTGCATCTCAAGAGATGCAGCGCGCGATCTTCCGACATTAACCTGGCCGATCCTTATGCCTCTCCTAGCCATAATTGGTTGTTTTAACAGCCAATTCCACCGCCGCCTTGTATGCTGGGCATACTGCACTTCCTGTTGAATGGTCGGCACTCTTTTGGAATTTTGTACACGTAGCACACCGTTCCGGTTTGGCCTTGTTAGGGCATTGCTCAGTATTATGTCCCTCTTCCGCGCAGTGTCGACATGTTTCTTTTGCCTGATTACAGAATTTACTGAGATGGCCGTAAAGGTGGCACTTAAAACAACGAGTTGCGCCAATATAATCCCTGGTGCGGCACGCCTGCCATCCTAGGAAGCACATACCCGCCTCCAATAAAATGCGTCGTACTTCTGGAAGCACGCAGAAAATACTATTAACTGTTGATCCATTTCTCTTACCAAACATGGAGACGCGTCTAGTTGTGTTAATAAATTCTTCTTTCGTAATTGTTATTTTTCCTTGTACGTTCGATGTATAAATATCTTCAATAATATCTTTTTCCTCATTGGTCCGCGGAACATCATAGATTACTATTCTTGGTAATTTTCCTCTGGGCTCTACCAGCTTCAAGCCTTTAGTTTCCAGCCTGTCCTTTGCTGCTTTAACAGCTTCTAATCCGGTGCGATTGGACGTCTCCAGAAGCACTCCAGCGCCACGTATTCTTCTGACTCTGACTGGTTGGAAGCCGTCATCAGCCGGTTTTAATATCTCCATCATTTTCTGCTTCGTTTTATCAGCGGTCTCTCCCTCAGGATTTTGTGGATAAATGAGGACCGCAGGAGGTGGAGGACCCACCTCTCTTTGCTCCCCATTTATTCTGACAGTGCTCGTACTTTTGGCTGCTTCTGCGTAAGATACCGTTCTAACCGTAGGCACATCTGGGTGAACTACAGTGGATCTCGCCAGAAGATTCTCTAACATAGCCTTCAACTCACCAACAGTGTCGTATAATGCCTCCTTTTCCCTCCTACATTCTTGTAGGGCTCCTTTTAGACGGGAATTCTCTGAAGTTTGCTCACAGATTAAGGCCAGCACATCCATGTGACAAGCCGACATGCGTGCCTTTTGGTCTAAGTTTAAGCGTGACTTTTCCTCTCTCGTGATCCCATCGATGACATTGAACACGTCCCTAACCTTATAGAAAACCTGTGCATCCTCTCGATTTGGCGACTCTGGATTAAAGGGAATCGGAGCCATGGACACTAGTTCTTCTCGATCACGATTTTGACCTTTTCCTTTGTCGGCCGTATCTATGGACGGTGATATGTCGGGACAGGAGACAGTTCGTTCTCCTCTCCCCCAGACAGCTGAGTCCAGAATCGTCATGACCATCCTGACTTTTTCTGGTGTTAACCCCTCCTCGTGAGATTCCAAAAAATCCGATTTGGATTTTCCGGAATTTTCCGGCGTTTTCCCGGGATTTTCCGACATCCCGAGTACGTTCCAATAAGAATATCTCTAATTGATCCACGAATAACAAAGTTTTATATGGCGGCCAAGATACAGTATATACACAAGAACTATTGGTGTTTTCCCCGGGTTTTCCTACCCGAGGAAGCAATATCCGTAATTAAAATAAAGAAAATTTCAATAGCAAGAAAGTTCAAAATATTACCAAAACAGA